>CAUYPK010037856.1:0-101358 GCA_963574355.1 Loris lydekkerianus | reverse complement strand
GAGTCTCGAACTCCTGGGCTTACGCAATCCACCTGCCTTGGGCTCCCAGAGTGTTAGGATTATAGGCATGAACCACCCCACGCGGCCCAATAATCCTTTTCTAACTCCATCTAACAATAAATGCAGTTTTAAATTTCCCAAAAAAAAAAAAAAAAAAAATCTGTCAATTTGCTTCCTTCCTATGTCTTTGGCTGAGCTTTCTCCAGCCGTCTCATGTGAGGGGTTAGTGCACGTTGTTCCTTCTGTGTGCAACCTCCTTCTTTGTCATTTCTCTACTTGATTTATCCTTCGACACTGAGCTCAGCTGTCACCTCTTCCACTACCTCTGGCTTGCAGGCCCTTATTATGCACACTGCTGGCATGACACACCACCACTGGGGATTACAGCCATTGGAGCATCTGTCTCCCTTACTAGACTAAGAGCCTCTGAGGACAAGGGGCTGTGTTTATTTCTCTTCACCTAGCACCTCACAGGTAGTAAACCTGAATAAATGTTTTTTGGAGAGTGTCTTGGAGCAGAACCCATGACATATTTAAAGAAGTATGCATTTTTGCATTCTTTGTTTGAGTCACCATGTATATCTTTGGTTTTGTGTCACTACGCACTCAACAAAAAAGAGAAGTTCTGAAATTAGATAAACTCTCATGACTCATTCATTTCAACAATCCCCCCACACCCCTCGAGGACTCCTCTCTTCTGGCATTGTTCCAGGCTCTGAGATTTAAAGGTGAGTAAGAGAATCAGTTTTTGCACCCAAACTGGATGAGCATGACATCAGAGCTCTGCATCTGGCATTCAGGCAGAGGAGCCACTGATGGGGCACCTGCTGTGAGGTGCTGCCCTTGTCTTCCAACTCCAGCAGTTGTCATCTGATGCCTGTATTGTAAGAGTTGACCCAGCGATTGGATAAAGAAGCACAGTGTCATTGGATTTGGGCCCCTGCAATAGGTGTAGAAATAGACATAGAATGTCCGAGGGTCAGAGACCTAGGCCCGTGGTGAGTTTTGTTATCAAAAGTTGTATGACTTTGGAAAACTCATTTCCTCTCCTTTGGCCTCAGTTTTTGCAAAAATCAGAGGTGAGGGTGGCACCTGTGGCTCAAAGGAGTAGGGCACCAGCCCCATATGCTGGAGGTGGCGGGTTCAAACCCAGCCCTGGCCAAAAACAGCAAAAAAAAAAAAAAAAAAAAAAAAAGCAGAGGTGGGACTAAACCATCTGTAAGTTTCCCTCCAGGAAGCTTGGGTCTATGACACCTTGAAGCAGGCCCTGAAATTCATCAGCAGGAGCGCTTTGGGAAGATAACCCACAGCCTACAAATGGGACCTTCCCCCTCCCCCGCAGTGTGACTGGCGTCTCATCAATACATTCATAGCATCTGGTGTAGAGAACCAGCACACTGCCCCTGAACTGACTGTCAGAACCTTATTGCTAATTGATAAAAGCTGTCTTAATGTCTAAATGAACACCTATGAGCTAAACCAACAAAGTGGCCTCAGAATGGTGGGGGCAGAATTCTGACCACAGGGAGGTGAGTCTGTTTATTTGTTTCCTAATTCTAATTAGAGAGAGGAAAAGAGTGTCAGGAGCCTTTAGTGAATCACATCTTAATAGCCTGGTTATAATTTATTAATCCCTTTCATCAAATTTTCAGCATCCCTTTCCCCAGGAGTCTAAGACTGACTCAAATGTATTTATTGTTTCTAGGTGGGGTGTCATTAAATATTTGGCATCTCTGAAAGCTGGTTGGGAAACTGGATTATATACCACGTGCAGACACACAGTTTCTGAAGGGAAAAGCATGAGCTGATAAAACATTAGGCAGAATAGGCAGAATGGAAGATGTATAGAGATACCCATATGTTTATTCTTTAAAATATTTATGACCACATATTTATCTCCAATACCAACGATGCAGAGCTATCATCTTATTTTCTCCTGCAGTTTCCCCTCACTAGGCAATCCAGTGGTTTTCCTTAACACCTTAACTGCCATATAAGTTGTGTTTAACTCATGGTCTCAAGGAAAAACAATTTTTTTTTCTAGGGTGGCAGTCACTGTGTTACATTGAAGCATCAGCACAAATAGTAAATGTGCTTGTTCATGCTTCTATCCATTCTGCTCTCTTTACCCACAACACACCAGAACACGTGGCAATATTAGTAAGGGTCTATCACGATCACTAAGCAGGAAACAACTTCAGAGATCATTCAGGAAATTGAAGCCTGGAATAGAGAAGTAACTCAGAATCACAGCTTCTTAAGATGGAAATGGACATAACAGTCTGTTCTCTTTTGAGGCTGTAACCCTTCTACAGAGTTTCCACCAAAAGCTGTCCTGCCAGAGATGGAAGGAAGGTCATGATCTCTGGAGGTAGCCCTTTCATGCAGCACTGGACCTTTAGAAAGCTTTTCCTCAGCCTGAGCTAAAACCTTCCTTCCTTTAGTTTCTTCCTTGTGGTCTTGTGGTTTCTAAGGCATCCTTGGCCCTGCACTGGCAGATGGAGGAGCTGGATGCTGGTGAAGCCAGAGTGGGAGAAATCCTGGGCATGGGACAGCCAAGTCATACAGAGACCGCAGCAGCCCCAGGCACATCTGCCCCAGATGAGAGAGTTTTCCAGATTCAGGGGAACATTAACTATTCACAGAACTTGTTCTGATTAGGATAAGGAAGGCCTCAATGTGATCTAGTGTCGTTTATTGGGATTTCATAATAAATTTGAGTGTCACAGTCTTAGCTAATAATATCTTATTTTGATAATTTTGAGCACGTCTGTCTCCTTTGGACTCCTCATGAGGAAGAAAGTGGTTGGGCCAAGGCAGAATTTAGGATATACCTGGTTCCCCTGGCCAAATCCCACTTCGTCTCACCTCTCAAATGCATGACTTTGGAGACAGCAGACACTGACACTGTATATCCTTTGGCTCACACAGATTATCCTTGAACTCACACAGAGCATGTTTGGGCTCACACTGTACATTTTTAGCCTCTTTCCCCGACTACCAGCTGCCTCATTGGCCTCTCTGGGCCTTCTGTTTCTGGATTCCTCCCCTCCTTGTACAAGCAGAAGCCCTTTAACATCTTTGGTCCAACATTTATTTATACAGTCAGGGCCTGGCCAGCACCTCCATCTTTCTCATCCACCAAAGTTTTCCTTGGAGAATGAGGCCTTCAGCATTTTTGTTGGTATTTCTTAGAAGTGCACACACTTTCCCACATAAAGCCTTTTTCTTTCGCCAATAAGCAATATATATACATTTATAACTTATCAAAATCTACAAAACCTATTTCTACAGTTGTGCTTAATTATGTAAACCAGTTCCTTCTGAAGGGCTGTCCCATACATATGTACCCTATCATGGGGTAGCCAGCATGTAAGACCCACCACCCAGCTGCTAGTGCTCCTGAAGACAGCCTGCCAAAGGGCTTCACGGCTTCCCCGTGGCTGAATACACCACATCCGGAGTCTGTGCACATCTCACACTCAGCCCAACGGTAGGCAACCATTATCTGGGGAAGCTCACCCTGGGCCTCCAGAATGATTTTAAAGAAAGACATAATGAAAATCTCACAAACTATAAATCTAAGGAAGCCAAATGACTGACTTCAAACTTTCCATTATGTTCAACATTTCATCTGAACGATGAACTATAGGTTGGAATTCATATTGAATTTCTTACTAATGGGTCTTTGGTGGAGTTTCTCACTGCCCGCTGTTGTCCCGCAGTTTTCTCAAGACAATTACTTCTGGTCACCTTAGTACATATTACTTTGGACAAAAATCAAATCAGTTGAGGAAAGATTTGGTAAGTGACATTGATCATTATTGTGATAATAATAGTGACAACTACCTATGTAACAGTGACCTGAATCCTAGGTACTTTACATACATTAATCCTCACATCTCCAGGAGAATGTGTATTATTGGTGGTAGTGCTAAGTTGACAAGATATTTTGGTGATGTATGAAATCTATGAGTCTATCTGTTTTCCCTTTGTCTGGCACCAATCCTACTAGCTCCACGAGCAAGGTACAGATGGACAAAGCTAGTCAGAAGGAAAAAGTTTATTACTACTTGAGATTGCTTTGGCACCAACCCTTCCCACCCTGGTGAAGAAGACTAGACTCCATCTGAACTATAAGGTTTAACTGTGTCCCTACACTAAAAGTTATCCTGGCTCATTGTAAGACTACCATTTTTATGAGCGCAACTAAGGAAGGACACCCCCCAAGGCAATGAGCTTGAGAAAGGCAGCAGGCTTAAATCTCCCACTCTATCCACCCTTAAGAAATTAATGGTGGGAGAGAGGGGTCTCAAACTAGAACAGCCACAGGCCCTTCTTAACCAACTAGAGTTGCAGATATAATCCTTCCCAAAAGGAAAAAGGTTCTAGTAGGGCATACCATGTGGAAGGAAGATTTTTAAAATTTATTTGTTCCTCCTATTGAAAGTTCTTATTAGCACAGAAATGGTAAATTACTGAGTTGTGTGTAGATGCTCTCTGCTCCTGGACCACAGTCAACAGCCCTAATCAATGATGGCTCTCATTCTTGCTGAACCTAGAGTCTTTCTCAACACTGTGCCCTAAGTATCTGTTTGAAGTCCTTTTACCATGCTTACCTTAGTGGCCCATTAGAGCAGTGCTCACCACCCAAGTCAGAAAGCTCTTTTTTATGAGTTGAGTGTATAAGAATGTATTTTAGAAGTTGTAACCTGCAGCCGACATGCCCCCATATTTTGATCTTTCTCTTAACTGAGGGATGTGGTTCTTATCCTTGGGCCATAAAAATCAAGAGTATTAGAAAAGTCTTGCCTGACTCTTTATAGAGGCTTTTATCCAATCCTTGCCTCTTCTCCTGTGTCTATCTCTGGAACCAATGAATGGACACTCAGTTCATTTTACTTGGGGTTTACATGATAGGCTATAAAGTCTCACTTATTTTAACTTTCATCTGGAAGTTTCCTCAGATGCATTGTACAAATAAGCTCACTGAGAGGTTTATACAGTGAGCAACGGCAGAATGAAGTACCTCCCACTCCCTCCCCAAATAAAGATAGCATACATTCCAGAGAAATGTTAAACCAGACAGGAAGTCGGGACAACAGGCTGGGACTTTCCTGAGCAAACCTGGGGTAAGTTTGCCTCGGTCAACAGTGTCTCTGAGAAGTGCATGGTGTCTGTCCCCTACCTACAGAATGTGGAAATCAGTGTATCTCAGTATACATTTCTCAGTATGCAACTTTTCTTTTCCCCTCTAATATCTAGACTAGAAACAGACCGAGCAGTTCTCTAATCCCATTTCCCTATTTCCCAAACAAAAAATACTGGGATGCTTTTTAAAAAATACTTATAACGTGACCACCCAATACGTAAAACAGGATAGCCCTAGAAGTGGAGATAAATCTAAGACAATCCCTGCCATTCAGATGCTCTCAGTCTCCCCAGGTGAGCCCTAAGGAGGAATCTTTTAGTCTCATTTAGTCCTGGAAGCTGGCATATGTGGTTGCCATTCAACTTTGAGATGAGTTTGTCTTTTCCAGATGCTGCAAGTGAATCCTGGGACAGCAGTTTGTCTCATTAAGTCTCTGAACTTTGGAAGAGCAGGACACAGGAGAGAGCTGGCATTGGATGGACCCCACATGGGGGGCGTGCTCGATGCTATATCGATGGGTGGGTGTCCCAGTTTGCCTGCCGCTCCTGCCTCCGCCCAGGCTCCTGCAGCTCCTACAGCTGGCATCAGGTGGAATGAGCAGAAACCAAGGGCAATTTATAGAAGAGAGAGTTTAATGTAACTTGAGTTTGTTTTTCTCTGTGATAAAGGGTGTATGTTTGTTTAATATTTCTGTGGACTAAGATAGGAGGAGATACACAATGATAACTTGACAGGGTGGTGGCAAATTGGGGTGGTCTTGGTCACAATAGTGGTTTGTTGCTCTTGGACATCCATTAGGGAGTCTTTGGCTTGTCAGTCATATAGTTAGTATGAGAGAACACAACTTTTCAGTTAAGAGTGGGGGATGTATGAAGGCACAAAAGAGGCATTTATAAGGACCTTGAGTGTGTAAACCTCCCAGCTCAAAGGACACACAACAAGGGGAAACAGTGGAAAGGATTAAGGAAACAATGTTGCCAAGATAGGACTAACACTATTCTGATGATTCATGATTTTCTTCTGCCTTGTAGGTCACAATGCCCTGGTGGGCCTGGTCCTTAAGCCCATTGGATAACTGGAGAGAAACAAAAGGTGGCCTGTAGAGGGCGCACTAGGCAACAGGTGTGGTGGAGACCAAGTGGCCCTTGAAAGTGCAAGTTGTCTGAGTAGCAGGCTCTGCTCAGAGCCTTCTCTGTCTGCAGCTTCTCTTTTGGGAATCCTACTCTGAGCCTTCCTCTCATCTCCCATGCAGCCACTATTTGACTGCCAAAAGCCAATGGGTCCAAAAAGTGGCGCAGGTGAAAGAAGCATGGGTGGGTGGCTTAGCCAGGCAGCCTGGTTTGCAGGGAGTGGCTTGCTCTCTCTGCCCCATAGTTAGGGATGAGCTTGAGGAAAGGGTACCCTATAGCTGGTCTCTGGCCCAAGATTCAAACCAGGGGACGAGTGGAATTCCAGGTTCACATCAGCCAGCCCAGATTACTCAGACTTGGTTGGTGTTTGGGGCCATGATTTGTAATGAGGAGAGCAGGCCTATGCCTGCCTTTGCTCACCCTTCAGGGCTCGTGTGGGTCCGCAGCAAGCAGCTGCACAAGAACCAGAGGTTCCAAACCAAGCTCCTACAGGGGAAACTAACCCTTAGCATCTTTAACATACAGAGGAGGTCCGATAGCTCAGAAATGGTAGAACCAGGACTAAAACTTCACTCCAGCCCTTCTCCCTGACAGATGGTGGTCTGGGAGTCAGGATGCACGTGTTTCTACCCTGCTTCTTCCCTCTCGTGAGACACCAGGAGCGTGCTCTCTCTGGGTTTCGGCTTCCCCATCAGACAAATGCCTGGTTTACAGTAAGCTTTCTGCAAATCTGACAGTTAGTGATTTGTTACACTGTCACTGCTCCTAATGTTTTGATTGAGGGACTGGCATTTTCATCTTTCTTTTTTCACAAAGAGGCATCAAATCAGGAATTCAAGCCTGCAGCCAATGAACTTTCTGCCCCTGTTATGAGAAACAAACCCCAGGATCCCAGAGAAATTGAGGTCCAGGACTCACCCCCGGGAAAGATTCTGCATACGCATGACTTACTTTTTCTTAAAAAAATCCAAAATTTTGTGACGTTCGTCCCCACTCCAGTAAAAGTCAATGACTTCCGACTTCCTTTCCCTTTCAATGTCCTCACAGAATTTGGGCTAATTAAAGCAGAGCATTTGATCTTCCCAGATGTTTTGATCACAGAAGGGCCACATATGTGCACACATTCCTGGATATTTTTAGAGTTTTCCAGGATCCAATGCTCTAACTGCTTTTTCACTCTACGCTTTGTGGCCGCTGCCGGGATCTGCTCTGCCAAGGCAGCCGAGTCAGAGGCTGATGGGAGAGGGCCTGGCACCGGGAAGGCTTCCAAAGCACCCCCACTCGGTGATGCTCTGAGAGGAAGCTGCTTGGAGCCATTCTGGGAGACTGCAAGGCTTCAGGCCCGGGAAGCTCTAGCCATCAAGAGGAAACACACTGCTGCCATTTTAAGAATATGGGTTACACAGATACTTTCTGGAAGAGTTCTGGTTGCCAGTTCCCAAAAAACACACAAAGGCCCCGATAAAGAGGCAGCGAGGTATAGTGGAGAAAATATTGGGCAGAAAATCAGGAGATGTGCCTCTGGCTGGCTACATGACCAAATTGCCTTCCTCTCCTAGGCCTCTATTTCTCCATCTGCAAAATGGGACTCCATCAGACGTGTAGCACCGGGGTCTGAAAACTATGGCCTGCTGCTTGGCTGCCTGTCTGTGTAACTAAAGTTGTACTGGGACACGGCCACGTTCCTTTGTTTATGTACTGCCTATGGCTGAGCTACAATGACAGCGTGGACTAGTTGCAACAGAAACCATATGGCCCACAAATCTAAAATGCTATACTCTGACCTTTAAGGAAAGGTTTGCTAACCTCTGATGTAGCAGATGTGGCAAATGGGCCACTGGTACTCTACTGCCAGCACCTGGGACTCCTCTCTTTTCCGTTGAGGGAGGAAGATAGAAATGAATGTGGGAGAATCCTGAAAAGTGTTTCTTGTCTCCCAGAAGCCCCCAGTGGCCCTGAGCCCCTCCAGTGCCCTCTCCCTGCCTCAGCTTCCTCTCCCTGTCTCCCCTCCTCCCAATCCCCCATGATGTCTTCCTGGAATTTTTTTCCCCCACAAAACTCTTGCTCTCAAATCTTTGACTCAGGGTTTGCTTTTGGGGGTCAGGACAGGACATAGATCTGATGCACCTTGTCTTTCTCCCTGGTGCCCCAACTACACCTAGCTGTCCATGGACTTCTGGGCTTAGAGGAAATGCCACAACACAGGAAACGTATGTGTTTTCCCGAGTGGCACTGTGGTACTGGATGCCACACCCCAGAAGTGAAGGGGAGATTGCTGTCCATGAAGTGAACCTTGATCCTGAGAGGGAAGCTGTCAGATGGGAAACCTCTGCTCCTTTCCACCTTGGGCCTCTGTTCTTTAGGGAACTTCTGGGTGTTGAGCAAGAATTCCTTCCAAGAGACCTCCTGTATCTCTTTGGCATCTTTCTGTATAGTGGTAAATTGTATGATAACTTCAGAATCTTCTCTTACCTGATTTTTCTCTCCCCTTAATCACCCTAAGTTTGTGCCTCTCAAAATCCCCAACATTGTAATTCTGGCCTCAGGCTCTGATTTCTAGAGGCCCTGGGCTAAGGCATGAGGTTATTTTAAATATCACTAAAGACTCTTTCTGCTGTGATTATAATACACTTGTATTAAATTCCATTCTTCACATACCTTAAGGATAAAAAATAATGTATATCTATTGTACTGAACAAAAGGCACCTTTAATTCCCATAGATATTGGTTTCTGAGAAAGGTAAACTCGGGATCTTTCTTGTTAAAATTCAAATCAGATCAATAGAGGATATTATGATAATTATTGATAGTGTTTATTAAGTTTTATATGCTAAACCTTGAGTCAAGTACTTTAAAGGCTTTAAGTATTTGATCCTCATGCAAGCCTTATCAGGTTCTATTATCCTCATTTATACAAGAGGAAAATGTTGGAGAGAGTAAGTTACTTATGCTAAATTACACAGTACGTGACCAAACCAGGTCTGATGAATTCCAAAGATCATGTTCATACTGAGAGGCTTTATTGCATCTGATATTAAAAAAATGAGACTCTTTCAAAACTCTGTCTTTAAATAGATATTTTACCAATGAAAATGTATGGATGGCAAATAAGCACATGAAATGATGCTCAATATCATTAGTCACTGGGAAATACAAATTAAAACCATAGTAAGATACCATTCATACCCACCCAAATGGCTAACGTTAAAAAGACTGACCATACCCAGTGCTGGTGAGCATATGGAGGAATTGGAACATGCCGGCTCTGTTGATAGGGGCATATAATGGCATAATTACTACAGAAAACAGTTGAGTAAACTTCTTAAAAAAGTTTAACATAAACTAACTATAGGACCTGACATTCAACTCGTAGATATTTACCCAAGAAAAATATAAATATATGTCCACAGACTTGTATACAAATGTTCATGGCAACTTCATTTGGAATAACCTAAAGCTGGAAACATTTTGATCATTTATTAGCAGGTGAATGGGTAAACAAGTTGTGCTGGACGTGTATATATCTCTAAAAAGTAAAACCACAATCCTATTTTAAACATGTTTTCAAAAATTATTGAAGTCTAACATACATGCAATAAAGGGTGCAACTCTCAAGTGTACAGTTCAGTACATTTCCACCCTTTAAAAAATTTCAAAATATTAAGGGGGTCGTTTTTAATGCTTTAATCCTGGCTATAGGTGTGTCCGTCACCCAAATAGCATTCACACTACCTATCTGGTGGGTTTATTCAGCTCACTCACACTCCCCACTTGCTTTCCACTGAGCCTCCTTCCCTCTGTGTTCCAATTTATCGCACCCTTGAGACTATCGCTCAGATCATGATAAAGAGCATTTCAAGACCCTAGAAAACTCATCCCCCTCCCCTTACTGGTAGTGGTTACACTCTACCCTCAAGAAGTCATCAGTAAGTATGCTGACTTTCATTGCTCAAAGCTGGACTGCCTCTCTTTAGTGTTGCATAAGGGGTTCATACAGCAATCCTTTTGTGCCTGGCTTTGTTCCCCCAACCTGTAGCATCCATCATGAGTCTGGCCTGGTTGCATGTGAGGAACTGAGTGAAGGAGGGAGTGAATTAGAGAATAGGCTTTGGTCACAGTGTGCTCTCCAGACAGAGTTTTGTGTTTTTCAGGAAGCACCTGGTAATGCCTGGGTGACCCGAACTGCAGGAGAGGTGGTGGGAGAGCAGGGAGGGATCAGGGTGTGCGCGCCTGCCCTGCCTGCCTGGTGCTCACGAGCCAGGAGCAGCAGGACAGCTTATTTTTAGAAACTGCATCACACAGAGCAGCCACTTGACACTGGGCTGCCTCACTGCTGCCACCGGGTCCTGATGCAGAACCTCCCCCTCCCCCCACCCCGAACTAGGCCAACCCCTGTGCTATGAGCCAAGGACCTCCTGCTACCTCCTGAGCAAGAGCGAATCCTGCTCTGCCCCAGCTGGGGGTGATGAATAACCATGAAGCAAGAGGACCCAGATCCTCTTGAGGCCAGAGCACTCCACTTGGAAATGCAAGCACTTGGCTTGTGGAGAAATGGGTGCTGTTGTCCTGCACCCCAAGAAGGAGATGCTTAAGCCCTAGGATCAGTGTCATGGTGCAGCTCCAAGCCAGGGTAAACCCCTATACTGTGCAAAGTTCTCAAAGTTGGAAAAGACCCTGTCCTTCCCCTCAACCCTTCCGCTGCTGAGCTCCCTTTGCCAGGCTTTTCAACACAGGCTCAGCTTTTGTACTGCCCTGCTCCCTTACTCCCTGATCAGCACCCAAATCTCAGCCTCCATCAATCTCTCACCTGCCCCGTGTGGCCACCTCCTCTCTCTGACTGCTCTTGTTCATTCCACTTGGCAGCCAGGACACTGCTCTGGACACCTGTAACTTTGACAAAGGGACCCTACAGGAAAAGGAGCAACATCAAAGGGGTGGGACACTGGCAGTCAGGGAGAGCTGCGGGGCCACCCTGGTGGGAGGAGGATGGAGCCACTCCGAGATGCTGGGTTAATAGGTTTGGTGGGGGACAGGGTAGATAGTGTGGGGTGGCACGGGGCACTTGACAGCAGGCAGAATTTTACTATTTGATTTAGTTGCCCTTGATTCTTCTTCTTGGGCCTGTATTAATGTATTCCGGGAGAGGAGGAGGAGTGGGGAGGTGCTTGGTCTTTTTCCTGAATGGCTTTGTGGAGCTGTCCATAGCTTTGGGAATATAGGATATCAGTTCCCAATGACCTATTGGGGTAGAAAATTCTCATGTTATAAACATCTATACTGGTGACTAACAGGCCTTGAACAAGCTGTCAGAACAACCAGTATTGGTTATTGAGTGTTTCTGCCGTGTGTGACCTGGCATTGTTTGGTAGGCTGTCCCTGAGACAATTCAGATCAGCAGTATTCTGGGGTTCCACTTGGAAAGAGTGCACTCCTCAGCTGACTGGTGCTGTCCTTCTCTGGTGATTTAGTGGTCAGACACGCTGGGTCTCAGGGAAGCAGCATCACGACGAGGCACCTGTGCCCATCTGCCAGTTTGGAGGAAGGACCAAATCACAGGGTCAGTAAGGCTTCCTGGCCAGAGAACATGAGCTGAGCAGCTGTCCCTGCCATGTGGCCAGGAGAGGCTCTCTTACCAATTTAGCCTCAGGGAGCAAGAGGTCTCCTGTGATCAGAAGGTATGTGAGTGTCTCACAGCTTACGGTCAGAGGGAGGCCAGGGTGCCTTCTCTTAGCTCCCGGCATAGATATGAATCCAGGAAGCTGGAAGGAGCCCTGTAAAGCCAGGATGGACGACACTGCCAGCACCCCCTGTGGCTGGCTGGCCAGGCCGTTGGGGCCCCCAGGGACCAGCCTAGGAGAAGAGCAAGGAGCTGACTGTGTTACAGTTAAATACTTGCTAGATTGCAGGACATCTCTGAGCTACATGTTCCTGTTTTGTAAAATGAGTGAAATGAGACGAGTAATGCAAATACTCCATAAACTGAATGATCTATAAATCTCAGGGTTTATTTGTCCAGAAATTTTCATGTTTAATATTTTTATCAACAATTTGAAGGAAGATGCTGAATGCAGGATTATCAAATGTTTATAGAAAATAAAGCCCAGGGGGGCTGGCAGAGACACAGCTAAGAGGAATTTCGGATAGTAGAAACTTCCCCGTGCCTCTCCATGTGACCCTGGGAAGCACAGTGCCCCTAGTGGGACTCCCTCTTTGTCTCATGGTGCTGCTTCTTTGTGGTGGCTAGAGGACAGGGACACTGCTAAGCACCTCCCATGCTCAGGAGTTCTCCACCTCCTCACCATTGACATTTTGGAACAGTTCCTTCTGTGCTGGAGGCTGTCCCAGTGCCCTGTGGAATGTTTAGCAGCACCCCTGGCCTCCTCCCACCAGGTGCCGTAGCAGGACTGCTCTCTCTTTGTGACAAGACAATTGCACCTGGGTGACAAAATTGCTCCTGGTTAAGTAACACCACTGCTCCAGATTCATCCTGTGTGCTTCCCTGCCTGCTTGGCAGCTCTGGACACCCCAAAACTCAGCTTCCTCCTTCAGTAAACAAAGCTTTTCTACAAATTTCCCAGACCTGTGCATGCACAGATGCCTCTCCACTCCTGACCTTTGTCGCTTTCTTTGTAAAATCCTGCTTGTCCTTGAAAACTCACCCCAAGCATCCCTTCCTAGAAGACACTCCCAGACTGCTAGTGCACTCACAGTTCCTGCTTCTGGAGCCCTGGGTGTATGAATGTAAGATTTTTGCTTGTGATGGTCTCTCCCCTGGACTACAAGCTTCTTGAGGATAAGTCTAGAGATCTCACTCCCTTTTGCCCTCCAGGGCCTGGTACCCACAGAGTGGGTGCTCGGTAAATTTTCATTAATGTACCTTATTGAATCACTAGTGGCTGGTCACAGTATGTGTAATATACATGTAGTCTCTCTCTAGTCAAAAAGTATACTTTCTGGATCTCAAAAAAACAAAGGTCCAGTACTCCACCCTCAGGCAGCAGAGCATAATCTCATCCATTTTGTAGAGAAAAATTAACTTTTTATTTTAATTTCCAGGATGCTAGAGAGATTGAAGGGAGTTTCCTCGTATGAAAACCTCTTTTAGGCTCAGCCCTTGAGAAAACACTGGAGAGGCTGCAGTAGGTAGCACTTTCTCTCTGAAAGATGCCGGAGGACAGGTGCCAACCCACGGAAACTTTTTGCTTGTATCCAGAAGAAGACAGCAAGAGGGCTCAACTTGGGCTTTTCTTGAATGCAAATGTGAACCATGGGGTCCAACAGCAAAGCCCCATCCTCTGCTGCCAGGGCTCTGGGCTGTGGGACTTTCTCCAGCTCTCCCCTCTGCATTGTAAAACGGGAACAGACTGCGCAGAAGGAACATGTTTGGTGCTGAGACTGGAGCCAGGGCAGTACGCGGCAGATCCAGACAATCTGCTCTGCTCCTCCCAAGGAGAGGGGAAAGGCTTTGATTTCTTGCTGACAACCAAGTCAGTGATGGGAAAATCTCTGGGCCACCAAAGCTAAGCAAAGCTAGAGCAAAGCAAGAGAAGAAGCCCCATACTGGTGCACCTGGCTCTACATGACAGGGTTGTGTATGTGAGTGTGTGCGTGCGTGTGTGTTAGTGGTTGTTGTTGGTGGCGATATGCACATACTAAGTGAAAACTCATGGATTGTCAGATTAAAAAGCCATGAGTTCAACCTGGTGCTTGAGTTGCTTGGATGTCTCTCTTCAGCTCTTGCTGCTTGAACCCCTTTGGTGACAGGGTCTTCTCACTACCTTACCAGATGCTAGATAGCTCCACCTAGCAGAGAGCTTTGTGTCCCTCTGATGGTTTCCCCTTCCTCCTAAGTCCAGCACTTAGTTCCATTTGGAATCGGTCCAATCCTTCTTTCCTAGGAAGGACTTTCAGAGGCAATCACTTCACCACCCAAATCCATTCTTCTGGCTAAAGAGACCCAGTTCTTCCAACTCTTCTCCCGTGACACAGTTTTGAGTCCCCTCCCTTCCTAATCACTCTTTTCTTGTTAGCATAATAGGTAACATGATACCCCCGTTGCTCTGCAGTTCTCAGAGCATAAGTTATTTAAGATGAACATGGAGTCCAGACAGCTGAGGAGTAACTTCCTGAGCAACAAACTTTTCTAAAAAAGCATAATGGGAAAATGTGAAGCACACAGGATACAGGTCCCTTTAGAATGTGTATATCCTTGCCAGCTCTCTCTCTGACCTTTCTCACCATCTTGACCTGAACCTCTCACTGCTCCTTCCCATATGCCGTCCTGCACCTCTGCCAACAAGGCCAGACTCTCTTGTGCCATCCCTGAAAATGCTAGGACCTGGGAGAGAAAACCACGGGAAATCAGAGGTACCTGGACATGAGAAGCACCTTCTAATGACTGAGGAGTCCCCCACCCCCCGAAGGGTGATTGACGCCAGCTGGGCGTGAGCACTCCACAATGAAGGTGTGCGGTGGAAGCTCACAGGAGGGGTGTCCTCCAGAGTGCCCATTAAGGTTAGGCTGTGTGCCCCTGCAGTCTCCTCCAGCCCTGAATCCCGGGATTGTGGGCGAAGATTCCGCAATGGGGTTTTATGTGAGCTGAGGACTCCGCATGTCCCTTTGACACTTGTGGGAGAGGGACCAGAAAGCCATTTCCTTTGGTGGAGTGGCCTGAGGAAGCCACTAGAGAAAGCAGAGGCACAGGGTGGTGACAGGTTGTCTCCTGTGTTGGAGGACTTAGGGATCAGGAGGATTTTGAGGGCCCTTGGGTCAGTCTCCAAGCTCACCTGCAGCCCCAGGGCACCAGTCAGTCCTCTGATAGGTCTGAGCATGTGCACAGTTCTGAAAAGTGCAGGGCTAGAGCCTGTGGCATTGTTCTGGGACCCTTGGCCAAATTTCTGGACATGAGAGTGGCTCCTGGGCTTATCATAAATGTGGGAGCCCCAGGTCTGGGAGGGACATTTGCACTGCTCCTGTCTAGCACTCGGAGCCTGACCCCCCACTCCCATGTTCTCATCCAGCCTCTGCCGGAATATCCCCATGTTTGATTAAAGGAGATGATAGGTGGAAATTATCTGACACAGCAGTTAGATAAATGTCTTCTCTCCCTGTTCTTTCCCAGTGAACAACAGAAAGCTCACGATGCCTTCTGAAGCAATTCACTCTGACTTTGGGTGTGTTAGAGCTGAAATCTGTTCAGTTGAGTGCCCTGTAGGACATATTCTTTTTGCTCACATGCTATCTGAGGAGGCAGATGTTCCTAACACCACTGCTTATAGTAAAAACTACAGCTTCAAGCAATTGAGGTGAATACTACCTGTGCCAGGGACCAAGTTAAGTGCTACACAAACTGAACATGAATGTCAGGCTTATGAGAACTCCAAATCTCATTGGTCCACTGCTGGGGGGGGGGAGGGGGCTCCAGAAGTCATTTCATTCAGTTCTTATGTTTCAGCATGTTAAATCCAGGCTAAGACCCGAAGCCACTAACCTATCTCTGTCCTGGATGGATGAAATGGAATCTCCCTAAAGAGCCCCTGCTCACAGGGATTTCTGGATACTTCTGTCTTCCTGTGGTTTCCAGGAAGCCAGTTCTGCACAAATATAATTAAAGGTAGTGGCCTGCCCCCAGGGTCAGCCAGAGAGCTTCTCTAGAATTGCCCATCCATCCAGTGCTAAGGATGGACCCAATAGGGATGTTTTGTGAAGTCCAGGGAAAATGGAAGGACCAGGTATGATATGCTTTTCAGATAAACAATAAGTATTTTTGTAAATTATATGTATGTTCCAAATATGGCATGGGACAGACACTAAAATGTACCCTTTGTTTACCTGAAATGCAAAGTTACCTGGGCATCCTGTATTTTTTATTTGCTAAATCTGGTAACCCAGTCTAGGCTAACCAATTAGCCTCATTTGCCCAGAAATGATAGTTTATTTGGGACATGGGACTTTAAGTGCTAAAACTGCAATTTAGGTTGGTCACCCTAAACAGTGGTCTCAAGGAAAGCCAGCCTTGACCTTCTCTTGGTTAAGAGTGGAGGCAGAACTGACTCTCTGGAGCCTGAAGCACATGGCAGAGTGTCCCTTCTCAAGGGAAGAGCACTGCTCTTTTGCATTCCTGTGTCACTTAGTCATTGCTCTTGGTCATGGTGGTTGGGGGATCAGCACAGGAAGAAAGTTGTAATCTTTTGGAGAAGCAGCCCCTGTCCCATGAGAGCAACTCTTTGGGGGAAGGGGCACAACTGTGAGTCATTAGCAGGCAAGTGAGTGGCGCTCAGCAGCTATGGAGTGGGTGTGTGGGTCCTTAAAAGGGGAGCTGGTGGAGGACATCAGCATCTATTATCCTGTCTATGTCCCTCCAGTTCAGAGGTCTGAGAACAGGTGAAAACTAAGCCTGACCTGAATCCCATTCTGTCTTTCTCCTCTGTGGGAGGCTAGGTGCAGGGATAACCCTGGCACAGACCAGCCTGGGATGGCTGCCTTGTTCACAGAGAGTGCCGAAGCCCCAAGTAGGGAGTGGATGATTGTGACTGGGAGAGGGGAGCACAAAATATTTCACATCAGGATTACTACCTATACCCAGACTTCAAAGTAGGTGGGAATTGGACAGGGTGGGAGCGTGGGGACGTGGATGGTGGGTGGTGGTGGTGGGAAGGGGTAGCCAAGGCATGAAGGTCAAAGTCACGTGGAAGTCTTTTCATCCAATCCTCTAAGAAGCAATTACATAAGACTTAATTTCTCTTCTACAAACTATTCCCTAAATCAGGTGAGTGCAAGGCCAGGCCAGGTTGCAGATCTGGGGCAAGGTTTTGCCTGCACTGACAAAGCATCTGGTCCCCGCTAAAAGCTGAATAATTTATTTTCTGACCATGCTAATGCTTTGGAATTGTGCTGGTGGCCCTACTGACCTGGGGATGCCCGGGCACCTAGGGAACGTCCCAGCTCCTGGCAGGGAGGCCCTGCCACCGGCCCTGGCCCAGATCCATGGGAAGACAAGCTTCCTTCTCACCTTTCCAGTATGTCCTGAAACCAGAAGCCCCATGACACTGGCTCCCTTTACCCTGCTCTGGGATTTCGGCTCTGGCCAAGGCAGGACACTCATCCTGCAGAGAAGCCTGAGACACCTCTGGGACTGAGGTGCAGGGAAGGTCAGCCGAGGAGAGCGATGGGCCCCATCCCAAGGCAGTGTCCCCATTTCTGCTGGAGCCCAGCACCCAAACCTTCCCATTGGTGCTGGGATTCCTTTTCAGCCCTTGCTGAGGGATACAAGGCCATTATGCCTTTATTTCAACCATTTACTTGCTATGTGACCATATACATGTCACCCGCCCTTCTGAAGCCCCCGTTCACATCTACATGAATGTTGAAAACATCAGCACCAGCTTTCAGATCAGCACAGTCACATGCACACTCTCATCTGAACATCTCTCAAATTGTGAAGTGCGCGAGTGGGCAAGGTAGTACTAGTATTTCCATTGTAGGGGAAGAAATGCCGTTAGATATAAGGAATGCGACTTGCCCTGATGTTATAGCTGTGAGGCTTCTGATGCTAGGACACCAAGGAGATGCTAATCTCTTATCAGAGTCTCCAGGAAATGTCTGAGCCAGAATCAGCAATTTTACAGTCTTGATTATGGGGACCTGGGCACTGGGTTTCCATGTGCTTTTGGATACCGACAACAGCTGAGCTAAAGAGGGCAGGAGGTCCCACAATGGGCTCTGTACTCTGTTGCCGCCAGAGTCTGACACAGATTCAAATCTCAGTATGCTTTGCTCTTAGAAATGCAATAAAAATAATATTTCACTCTGAAGCTACAATCCAAGTTGGTTGTTAAGAGGAGTAAAATAAGATCGGATGACATGAGGTTTCCCTGAGACCCTTTTGCATCCACAAGGCCTTTCCCGGTGTCCTTTTTAGATTCTGATGGAGTTGTCTTTCAGATCGCTCAGAACCTGCAGGAGTGGTGGTGCTCATGGGGTTCCAGGGAGGGCAAGGTCTCTACTCAAGGGGTTGGGGAGGGGTTGCGGGAGAGGAGGAGCAGAACAGGGAAAGAAAAGAATACAAACAGTGTTAATGCAGACCTCTCTTTTCTAGAGAGCTGAGATGGGAGCAGTGAGGAAGGCCTGAGATTTAGAGGCCAGCATGCGGTTTGCAGCCGTATAGATTTAAGTCCCATCAAAGCCACTTACCAGCTAAGTGAGCTCAGGCCAGTCCCAAGTGCTGTGGGCCTTGGCCTGCCTTCTTGGCACCTGGTGCAGGCAGCACCAGCCTTCAACTCTGCTTTAAGGGTCCAGATCTCCACACTGCCCCACAGGCACTTAGCTTGGTCTAACTCCCTTCATTGTGTTTTCCCCTTTCCATAAGTGGCTCATGCATCTAGAAAGTATGAAACCTCCTTTCATCAAAGCAAAGAAAAAGTCTATTGTCTTAGATGAATGTGATAAAATGAACTTTTAAGTGGAAACAGTGTTCTGCATGCAAGACGAGCCCATTGGCTTATTTTACTCTGAATTTTCTAGCCATTCCTCCCCAAACACACATGTACGCATGTATGTGTACACACCCCTACACACACGTGCACTCACACACCCTGCACAGAACTGGAATGCTTTGTGGGGGAAAGGCCCGGCTGTGACAGTCCCAGAGCCTTGCTCACACTAAACTTAGAGCAGAACGAGCCATTATGGAGTCCCCAGGGATTGGGTTCTGTGCCTGTTTCCCCAGCAGGCGCCATGGATAGTCCACACGTCTAGTGTGTGGCCACACTGCCCACTCTCCTCCATGACAACAGGGCCTTCTGTGTCCCCCGAAGGACTCTGGCAACATAGCCTGCCAAAGACCTCAATTTGATTAAAGAAAGGAAGGAAATTGGAGAAAGAAAGAAAAAAGAAATGAAAGAAAAATGATGGGGAGAAGGAGGGAAGGAAAGAGAGAAGGAGAGAGACCCGGTACAAGTGTGAAATCAGAATAACAGACTGAGGATGGTGAGACGCATGTGACAGAGTGTGACGTGGGCAACCCCCACAAATAGACCTCCTGTTAAAAATAGCCTTTGTCTAAATGTGGAAAGGGTGTAAATATAGTAGCGGTTTCGGCTTACTACGGAGCCGCCCCGGCTCCAAGTAACAGAGGCTTATTATAGGACGCGTGCGTCAGCAGCAGGAGGGGGACGGACAAGCCCTGGCCGTGGGTACAGTACCCACCAGCAGGCTAGGGGTCAGCCGCTGGTGTCGCTGTCGGGGGGGAAGCGGGCCGGATTGCTCCCAAATGCTCTCACAAAACTCTGCTAGCAGAAAACTCTAGCCAAGCCAGGGAAGGAAGGACAGAAAGAAGGAAGGCATCGCTGTGCTGACAGGAGGCGGGGTGGGCTGTCTGGGCAATGCTGCTGACTCTCATCTGGGCTTTCTCCCGGCTGCTTGCTCCTGGACACAGCGGGAGGCTTTCAAAGGAGCCCCCGGAACAACCAGTATGTAGACAAGTCAGCATCCTCACTCCTCAGTGAGGGGACAAAGACCTTTGGAAAACCTATGGAAAGGGCCAGAAAGGGGTTTGACTAGAGTCTTTAAGAAAAAAAGACTGGGTTTTCATCTCTGCCTCGCTGGCATCATACGCTTAGTAGGAGCCGGGGGCCTGGTGGCTGGATTCCTGAGCAGGACAGCTGGGTGCTGCCGAGGGGGCTCCCGTCCAGCCAGGCACGACTGAGGGGGCCAGACTCTTGTGTGAGGCCTACTGGTCTGTGTTTCCTGGGTGCAGATGGCCTAAGACCTGCTCAGGATGGCATGTCTACCCTGAGACCCCTTCAGGGACCGGAGTCACCCTCCTGGCTGTCACTCTTTAGCCTCCAGGTCACCTTTCCTCCCTGCCCACACAGGTCCAGCACATGCACACCATCCTTCCAGCAGCTGCCTGCCACCCTGCCCTCTCCCGCCGAGTCCTGCATCTGCCTTGTCCCTGCTCTCTGGCTCATTCCCAGCCTGATCTTGCCTCAGTCTTGGGTCTAAGTCAGACTGGCTCCTCTGGGTAGATCTTTAATTTCTTCTCAGACGTGATTGGCTCTGGTGCTGCCCCTCCGCCAGCCTGGGTGATCACCTTGGTAGGGTAGTTTTTGCCCTAGACTGAATGCTGCTGCCTCGTCACATCCCACCTACCCCACCGTTCAGGAAGGACCGTGCTCCTCCAGTCTCTTCCCAGTGTTGTCCAGACTGCTTCAAACACCTGCTTTTCTAAAATGCAAAGATGAACAGTGTCACTGCCCCAGTGAAAACGCCAGAGACACCTCCCTATTGCCTACAGGAGAAAGTCCACCCGTGACCCCCGTCTGTTTTCTCACTGCGTCTCCTGCTGCCCTGCGCTGGTCCATGCACACACAGGTCCTGGAGGTGAGTGGCTGTCCTCAGGGGCATCCTCTGTTCGTGCCATTTACTCTGGCAGCACCCACTTCCCCTCCAAGTCTCTGACCATCAAGATCCAACCCATTTTTCAAGGTCCCAGCTATAGACGTCTGGCTGCCTCCGCTGGGAAGCCTTCCTGGGCCTCCCCTCTCACAACTACCATCTTGTCTTCACTCCTACTCCAAATCCCAAGTCACTGTTGCACTTGGTAAAGAATCCAGAGACTCAGCCCTGCGTCGGGGTGCAGTGCCCTCCCGTGAACTCCACGTGCCCCTCCTCAGCACACTCTCCCTTCTGCTCAGAGTTGCCTGCTAGACCACCTGTCTCTCCTGCTGTGCTTTGAGTTCAGGGCAGGGTCTGGGTGGCTCTGTTCAGGCTACATCCACACTGCCTAGCACAGGGCCTGGCTTATTACACTAAGCCAGGTTTCCTATAGACTGAATGTTTGTGTTTCCCCCAAACTTATGTTGAAACCTTAATCCCTGGTGTGATGGTTTCTGCAGAGGGGGGGTCCTTGGGAGGTAACTAATTCCCAGTTTGATGGTTTCTGCACGGGGGTCTTTGGGAGGTAATTAGGTGATGAGGGTGGAGTCTTCATGATGAGATTAGAACCTTCTAAGAAGAAAAAATAGCATGTTTTTGCTCTCTGCTCTTTGCCACATGAGGACATGGTGAGAAGACATCACGCTAGGAAGAGAGCCCTCGCCACAGCTTGACGATGATGACACCCAGTCATGGACTTCCCAGCTTCCCGAACAGTGAGAAATAAATTTCTGCTATTTAAGCCACCCAGCCTGTGGCACTTGCCATGGCAGCCCTTGCTGACCGAGACCACTCCCTCACCTCTGACAGGTGTTCCTGTCTGTGTTCCGGTTCCTCTGCTATTTTCTCCTGATCCTGCTGTCAGCTCTGCTACAGGGATGAGGACCATCGGATACGATCCAGAGAAGCTGGGCACAGTCTCAGAGAGTCTCAGCTCTGCGTCTTCCTACTCATCTGCCATTGGGATCCACTTGACCTCTCTGAGCAGTTTCTTCAGCTGTGGAAGGGGTGACACCACAACCTGCATGGGGCTGCTGTGAGGGCTCAGGCAGTGTGGAGCTGAAAGCACCCGATAAACCGCGCAGTGCCCTTCGGATGCCGGGGCCCTCGTCACAGCCCTTGCCTACTCTCTACGACGGCCGTGCTTTGGAAGCCTGCCCAGACACCAGCTATGTCGACTCCAGCTGCCATTCGGGCCCATAGGATGTCCTAGAAAGCACTTTGCCACCTCTCTATGAAATCTCCACGCATGTCTGATTACCGGGACCCTTTTAAACACACGAAGGTTTTCTTCCTCAAAATTCTTAAAAAGAAAAAAGACTCGAATGGCCGTCAGGACTGGCAGAAGTTGGACTCTCATTGTGAACTGAGGAAGGAGTCTGTGAAAGGAAACGGGAAGAAAGTGGATATGCTGATAACCAGGCTGGTGCTCTTCCAGGTAAGTCTACCTGCCCTGGCCCCGAGTGGCCCTGTCCTGGGCTTGGCTGGTCCTGCAGGTTCTCAGGATACAGCAGAACTAAGGGACGGCCTGGGAAGCAGGTATTTGGACAGACTGTATCTTCTGCCTGGAGAGACCTTGAATACAGGCAAAAAGGGCCAGCCTGTGGGCTCCAGTTCCTACCCCGCTTTCTTACTAACAGGGTAAACTTGAGCAAGTCTCCTAAGCTCTTAGAGCCTCGGTTCTTCATGGGGAAGGTGGAGATCATTTTGATGAGAACCAAAATAAAATGTGATCATTTATGAAAATGTTATGCATGGTACCTGTGCTCAATAAATAGTAATTGAAACTGATTCAAAATTTATTTCTCTAGGCTAGTATTTCATGCTGCCAGGACATAAGCAAAGACACATGATTTAGAAAACTAACATGTGGGGGTAGATTTTTTTTTTTTTTTAAAATACCTCCAACAAGGACCAGACAACCTCTACCAGGCAGGCTGAAAAATTTGCCATGGGATTTGGGGAAAGGATAGAAAAAGGAATCACTTGTATGATTATAGAAGAAGAATCAGAGCCTCAGTTGCTTAGACTCTCCAAAGTTTGTGCTGTAGCCCATTATACAGAGATTCTGACAGCTTGGATGAAATATGCATTTTTAGATGACATGCACTAATAGAATTACTTTTGGAGGGAGGGAGCTTCTGGCAGCAATATCATTCATTGGCCTCCAATCTACAATTAATCTGTACTTTTCCATGTGTATTTCCCTCTTCTGTCTTACTCTTTTGTGCATATAAACATAACATGCTTTCATGCAACAAATGGTGATACAAGTAGCTGGGGTTGGGGGTGAAGAGGACAAGAGCTCAGATTTTGAAGGAAAAATTTCCTGGTTCAATGCATGGCTCTGCCTTGTACTACTTGAGTAATATGTTGGAGAAAGTATTTAAGCTAAAAAGAGGACCGTACCTACATAATTGCCTACTTACCTAGAGAGGCTTGCAAAGTTCAGAGATACTGTGTGCAAGGTGCTTACCATAGTACTAATAGTGCCATTGTATAAATGCCCAACACACATACACATAAATACAAATGCTCACCCACATCTGTAGACATACTCATTCAAATACACACACACTGACAAATAAGCACTCACACCTACACATGTGTGCATTCAAGTGCATATTGAGACATGGCCTATCCACTTTTCCTACATAATCTGAAATGTGGGAAATATTGTTTCTCCCAGAGCTGGGGTCCTGAGCCATCATTGAGCCTGAGTTCTTATAATGTTCTGGGTAGGAGGACCATGGTTGTACGGTATGAGGTTTCTGAAGTGGAGATCTGTGCCCAAGGCCAAGTATCAATACCTGACATAGATGTTCAAGTGAAGGACATTAGGATTGGGTAGGCATGGTGGCCATGAGAACATGCCCTGTGGACAGGGAGCCCAATGGACCAAACCTTCGGTTGCTTGAGCCCGTATTTGTGTTGAGGCCTCATTTTCATTGGCAACTCTCAGCCAATCAGCAACTGAGTATGGCAGGGATACCAAGGCAGACTTGTGTCCAAGAGATGGGATTTCTCAGACGAGTGACTTTGGCCTGGGGACTCCCTGATGACCTTGCTGCAAGCAGTCCAGGAGTTTCCACCTGACCTTCCTTCCCTCCCTCCTGCACTTGGGTCAAGGTTGGTTGGCTCTCCCACCCTCTCTTGGACTCTCCCAGCCTCCTTCTCATTTTTCCTTCTAGGTCTTTCCCTAGTAAAATCCTCAGATGTTTCATTCTGCCTTAGTGTCTGCTTCTAATGCCGTACGGGAGTGTGGAATCCCAGCTTGCAGGAGCCCAGGACTAAGAAGACTCAGAGAGAGTGTGAAGAGGGAAGGGCTTGTATCTCTGATCAGCCTGTTCTCTATTTAACTTGCGCAAACCTAGGTGGGTTTATGAGCCTCCCTTGAAGGTGAGGGATGGAGACAAGTTCTGTGACTTGCCCAAGGTCTTAAGATTAGACAGAGGCAGACCCTGGTCAGGAACTGAAGCTTCCTGATGCCTGAATTCCTGTTCTCTTGTGTTCTGTGCTGTCTACAGAGCACCTACCCAAGAGCTTCCATTAGTATCATATCATAGCCATAATTTTCCTCGTGAAGAGGTGTCACAAGTTCACCCTCCATATTTCAAAAGTGAGAAGCTAAGACTCAGAAACCTGTGTCAGTTGCTCAAGGTCATTGAATAGCAAGTGACAGGGCAGAAATTACACCCCATTCTCCTCCTTTCCAACCTAGGGCCTCACCACTTTTATCCCTCCTATGGGTTACTTTAGTCCCTGCAAAAGGTCTGGGAGTTGCCTGCTGTGCCTCACACTCCCCACAAATTCTCCTTTCTCCTCTCTTCATGGGAGTCCCAGCCAGGGGAGGCCTGGCTATACCTGGTACACAGGAGCCTGGGGTCCAGCCGGGAGGTTGGAGAGAGACTCCCGCTCACACCCTGGAAAACCCACTCGCTGAGCCGCCTTCCTTCTTGCTTAAAAGTGCTCTAGAGTTTCTGTGCTCACAATGCATCTCTTTGGAAGTCTGCCCTCTGAGGGTTGCCATGGTGACTATTTTGGTACTGCATGCTAGAAAAAGCCGAGGCACCTGCTGGTCACACCACCAAAACTTGTCTCTCTGAAAAATCAGCAGATGGCATTTGTCAGAAATTCCTACTTCTTGATTAATTTGGGAAGGAGAAGAGTGTGTGTCAGCGCCGATATCCTTTCCCCCGGACTGGTCATGTTGGTGTTGGGGGAAATATGCAAAATAGCTGTGCACAGACCCCACCAGCTTCCTCTGAACTGGTGGGCCGTTTAGAAGTTTAGAGATCTAGAGTCTAGTAAATGGAAACAGAAGAAAGACCTGGATGCTGCTTTTGTATCAAGAGGGGTTGAAATTTCAGGGAAAGTTCCAGAAAGGCCTGTGCCTCACTTCTAATAACTTCCACGAGTCCCCAAATACGCTACAGCTTGGGTTCAGCTTTTAATTAGAGGGAAGTGTCAAAATCACGACTTGGATTTCAAATCTCAGCTTTATCACCTAGTAATTATGTGATCTGGGACAAGTTTTTCAGTCCCTCTGAACCTCAGTTTCCTCACGTATAAAATAGTGATGATAATAATGTATATCTCACAAGATTGCAATGGGGATTAGATGAACAGCTATTAATATTATTAAGTAGAACTAGACAGAGGCACGGAGGGACTGGCCTATTCACATGATTGTCTTGTTTTTACATATAACTTTGCAATTGTGCTCATGAAAATAAATCAATTAATTTCCCTGTCTCAGTCTAAGCAGTGATATTAAAGGTGAGGCAGTGTTAAAAAATATAACAAAACTTATACTATCTCGTTCTTCTTTCCTAGGAATTTGTTTCCCCATCTCTCACATCTTGGCTTTCACCTGCCCCTTTCATAGTCTCCACATTCTTTGTTCCCAGTGTTACTCAACGAACTTGGACTACAGGTGTAAACTGTTCCCTAAGCACCCATTGACTACTGCCTCTGAATTTGGGACAGAAGTCAAGAGTTTTCTGCAGAAGCAGTTATACAGTTTTCTCCTCTTCTTTCACCTGTTGGAATCTCTATGGAAAATGAGCCTCAAATTCCCCATTGACGATTTTGTTCTATTACGAGTCCTGGTCAGTCAGGGCTGGCAAAACCTGGGTCACCACTCTCCTGGAGGCTATAGCTGACACTGCTAATCAATCACTGAGCCTGAAAGGCCTAGGAACCTTCCAGAAGACAGTGCTCAAGGTAGCCACTGCTAATTGAAAGGCAAAGAGATCTATGTGTCATTCCTGTAGGAGAGAGAACTCAGCAATGGACATCAGGAAAGCTCATTCTAATCCCAGTTCTGCCTCTAATTAGCTGTGTGAACTTGGAGTAATCATTTCCCTGTCTGATGCTCCGTTTCCGTATTTGGGACCAGATGAATAATCTTTAATTCCTTCTAGTTCTAAGTCTCCACATTTTTGCTATCCGTCCCCCGGCCCTCACCATATGTACACACAACTCTCCCATCAGGTGGGCTCCCGGCACCCAATGCAGACGTCGCTCTGTTCCTATTTTGGGACTTGTCCAAATGATCAGATTTTATCAAACATCCTGGGATGGCTGAGGGCCAAAGAAAACATTCTTAGATGCTTAGAATTATCAGACCATAGCATTTCTGCTATGAAAGTTACCTCAGAGCACAATAAGCTGAATCCTCCATATTAAAGATGAGAGGATGAAAATGGGAGAAGTTCAGTGACTTCTCTGAGGTCACACAGCAAGTTAGCAAGTTGATGTGGTCCCTGTTGGGGGTTCTAGTGGGGCTGAGACCAGGCATTGTCTTGAATCTTGAGAATGGCCATAAGGATGCTAGCTAAGAGCAAGCCAGGGAAGATGCTGGTCGTCTGCAATCTCTGAAGCCTGGTGGTGGGCAGGTGGGGTATGGGGCATGCAGACAGCTGGAGGTGGTTGAGAGATGCCTGCTGGGGTCAAAACATGAACCCCAAATTTGTACTGTGTGCCTTGAGGGAAGTCTTGACTCCTCTCTGAGCCTCTATTCTCACTTGTAAAAAGAAGTAATTGGACAATCACTGGTCCTCAGGCCTGGCTGAGTGCACAGAATGAGGAATGTTAACAAGAACAACAGCAAAGTGCGGTCTGGATGCCACAGCCCTGAAGGGTGCAGTTCTGTCGGTCCAGATAAGCTTCAGCATCTGTACTTACATAAAAAGCTCTACAGGTGACCTGAATCTGTAGCCAGGTGGAGTGAGTTGAAGGGTATCTCCCCCACCTCCCCACCAAAATATGTACCAAGTCCCAATCCCCAGAACCTGTTAATGTTATTTTGGAAATGATCTTTACAGAGGTTGAGGATCTTGAGATGAGAAGATCATTCCTGGGTTATCGGGTGAGCCCTAAATTCAACAACAAGGGACTCCCAAGAGTGAGCTAGCAGGGGATCTAACACAGAGGGAGGACTGGGAGGCAGGATGACCCTAGAAACAGGGCTTGGAGCGATGTGGCCACAACTCAGAGAATGCCTATGCCCTCCCTGACCCCACCCCTGCAGGAGCTGTAAGAGGCAATGCGTGTGTTCTACCCTGCAGCCTCCAGAGGGAGGGCCGCACTGCCAGCACCTCGATGGACTTGGGGCCTCCAGAACTGTGAAAGAATAAATCTTCTGTTTTCAGCCTCCCCAAGTGCCCTGGGCTCCACCTACTGAATGTGCCCAGGGAAGGGTTGAGTTCGGAAGGGGAGCAGGAGGAAGGGGGGGCTGCTCAGAATTTACCTTTTGGCTGAAGGAGCAGATGAGGCACCTCCTTTGGCCAATGCACACTTGGGGTGTCAGAGCCTGAGGTTCTTGTGCCGCCCTGTGCTCTGTGTCACGGTGAAGGTGTGGGGTCTGTGCCCAGGTCTATGTTGCCCGTGTTCTTGGAAGGTATAATCTCACTTCAGGGTTTGGGCACTTTTCTTGCTGGCTGCTTTTGAGCTGGTCTCCTTGGCTGTCCTGGAGATTCTGTGAAC
Source organism: Loris lydekkerianus (assembly GCA_963574355.1). NCBI lineage: Eukaryota > Metazoa > Chordata > Mammalia > Primates > Lorisidae > Loris > Loris lydekkerianus. Next base: position 73,650 of record CAUYPK010037856.1, on the reverse strand, counting down.
CATCTGATTGATATATGTAAAATTTTCATGATAAGAACTCTAAACAAATATGTAATGTTCTTTAACAAATTCTCTTTCAGCTAAAATGAGCTTATAGGCAATTGCACTAATGTACACAGCTATGATTTAACAATTAAAATAAATAAATAAATAAATAAATAAAATAAGCTAAGGTGGGTTCTATTGTTTATATGGAGAGTGGAGAGTCCTGACTGGCACGCCAACCCTGGAAAGGAAAGGATATTCGAAATATAAATACTCCCTCATAAATACTTGTTATCCTCTCTCCTCCTCCCTCCTGCCTTTGCTCTGCCCATGCCTGCCAAACTCCTCAAGGCAGCGCATCTTCCTAAGCATTGTGGGATCTGAGAAAAGTGATACGCTGGATCTCAGTTCCCACAAAATGGCACTGATTGTTTAAAAGTGCTTACAGCCCCTGCTCCTCAATGGGGAGCGCTAAGACTCTCCAGAATTAGAGAAGGCTGCTAAAGAAAGGTCGGATAGGGTGCAGGTGTTCCTTTAGCTCGCTCCTCCCATCTGCTCTGGAGTTTGACTATCAGTAAGAATAATGTAGGGGCCAGGTACGGGAGCTCACGCCTGTAATCCTGGCACTCTGGGAGGCCAGGGAGGGTGGATTGCTTGAGCTCAGGAATTCAAGAGCAGCCTGAGCAAGAGTGAGACCCGATCTCTAAAGTAGCCAGGTGTCGTGGCAGGCACCTACAGTCCCAGCTACTCAGGAGGCTGAGGCAAGAGGATCACTTGAGCCCAAGAGTTTGAGGTTGCTGTGAGCTATGACTCCTTAGCACTCTACTCAGGGCACAAAGTGAGACTATGTCCTCTCCCCTCCAAAAATGAATAATGTAGGGGAATTTCCCACTGGCTCATGTATGAACTTGATTTCTACTAAGTCGATTCCCAGGCTGACTCCCCTCTTCTTTTCCTAGATCTCTTGTGGGAAATGTTTGTGCTTTGTAGTGAGAGGTACCTGCAGGCTCACTTGTTCCAAAGGACCTTCAGTGCACCAGCAAAATGATTATAGATAATCCAAAGACAGATAAAAAAAAACAAGGGTGAGGAGGAAATAAAGAACAGCATCAGCAGGGAAAGGTCGAAAACTTCTGGAGTGAGTCCTCCTTAACCAAACTCCACCAATGACACATGTCTATACACCTCCTTTGGCCAAAAATCCTCAGGGGGTTAGTAGTGGGCAGAGCAGGGATGCAGACAGACCTGAGTGCAGGCTCTGACTTCAGCACTCATCAGGTGTGAGACCTTAGGCCACATGGGCAGATTCCTCAAATCTCTGCGCAGGGTTTCCTTTATTTTATGTAATTTGTGTAGGTGCTGTCTGCACCGTGTTCTCATTATTTGTGGCCCCTGTGTAGTGTGAAGTCTCGGGGAACACTGCGTCCCCAAATGCTGACCATTGCTTCTGGGGAAATGCAGGCTTATGTTCCCCTGAGCCTTCATTCACGTTTTGTCAACTATAAAACATAACCGTGTTTCACATGTGTTTCTGTTTAAAGATGCCTTATTAAATATTACTGCTGATTCCTTAACGTCGCGCCCCCGGCCAGCAGCACTGTAACTCCCGGCTGCACGAAGCTTTCTAACACACATGCTCTCTCTGCAAGGTGCGTCAGTCACAGCCTCCTGTGCTTATTTCAGTGCTGTGCACAGGACCATTTTAAATGGTGAGATCACCACTACCAACAATAACAACAAAAAAACACACAAAAATATGAAAAATATGGTACTAAGTAAACCACAAAAGGGACATGCATCTGTAGCAAGAGACCAGAAGCAGGAAGGCAGAGTGTGGCTTGGTTTGGCCTCAGCTGGGAATATGTGCACTGGGTGACTCAAACTTTTTGCCATTCTGTCCATGTCTGCAAATGACTGCAAAGTGCTGGGGGGCTACAGACACATCTTAACAAGGAGGTGAATTCCCAAATATGGACTCTGTGACTGGAAAGGATGGACTGGATATAAACATAAATGTGTATTTGCTACTCAGCTCATATTGTTTTTGTCCGGACCAAATGCACAGAGGAACATATCATCAACCGGAAGGCATTGCACCCATGAATGCAATGCTTAGGTAGCACATCAGCCTGGTGGGTCCCCACTCAGCTCAAGGACCAGGAAGCCTTGCCCTGAAGGCAAGGATCTAACTGTAAATACAAACTAGAGCCAGTTTCTGAGGGCCTGTTGGGGAGGAAGGAGAAAAAAGTCAAGAAGAAGTGGTTTTTGTCTCATTCAACTTCCCAAATCATCTGGGAACCTAGTTGCAAGGGCACCTTTTGTCCTTTGGCCTAGGTAGAATGTGCTATTCCTAAATTCAATCACATTGTCATTGAAACAAAAGCACATCACTAAAAAATTTCTAAAGAGAACACATGGACCCCTGAGAATACATCTATTCCTCCCTCCCCACTCCCTAGCTAGAGAAATATTGCTTACAGAGTCCCTCCTAAAAGCCCTAAGGGTCGTAAGTACCTTGTCTTGCCCTCTTTCCACCTCACTGCAGTGCCTGGAAGAAGATGGTGATGTGGTGGCTTCAAATTGACACAGCATGACAACTGTGTGGGATGAAGCCTTCTTATTGCAGCTGTGTGAGCTGGGAATGAGATGGCTCCTTGGATGATGGAGGATAGAGACCACAACCAGGAGCCGACCAACCATCAGCAGAGAAGAGCAACGAGGCTCCTGAGAGGGGGTCACTCCCTGATGGCCTCAGCCCAGCCCTGTTGCCTGCCCACTGCCTAGGGGTTTATGGAGATATGGGTTCTCCATGCAAAGGCAGTAGTTCCTAAATTAGTAACCCTCACACAATTATCAAATACCCACTCTATTCCAGGATTTATACACATGTCTGGGCATACTGAAATTATTAATAGTGGTAGAACACAGTCATACCCTATTTACGTTAGGGAAGACAGCTGGACCCAGTGGTTGAGTGTGTACACTGGAGCCTGCCAGGCTGGCTGCCTGAGTTAAAGTCCCTGTTATTTGGGCAAGTTGCTTAACCTTTCTGTGCCTGTATCCTCATATGAAAAATGGAGAAAATCTAGTACATACCTCATAGGTTTAATATGAATTAATTAAAATGGGTTAATGCCTGTAAAAGTTTTGACCCAATGCCTGTTATGCCTCAAAATATTAGCTGTGATTAACTTAAGTGGCCCAATTCTATGCAAATCTCTCTCTCTCTCTCACACACACGCACACAGAAGGAGAAAGAGAAGAGAGAAGTTTGTATTTCTGAGAGCATGGAACATGGGATTTTGAAGAATCATATTTATTATGTATGGTTTTCACATTATGAACTTCCTTTAGAAATTAACTCCTGCATCATGTAAACCTACTATATTAGTACTACTGCAATTAACAATAACAGAGGCAGTTATTTATTGAACATGCATGAACCAGCCCACAGTTCTAAATGCTTTACATGCATTATTTAATTTAATTACTTTAATTCACACAATTATAAGCACCAATATTACTCCCATTTTCTTTCTTTCTTTCTTTTTTTTTTTTTTTTGGAGATAGAGTCTCAAGCTGTCACCCTGGGTAGAGTAGAGTGCCGTGTGTCCTAGCTCACAGCAACCTCCAACTCTTGGGCTTAAGCGATTCTCTTGCCTCAGCTTTTCTATTTTTAGTAGAGACAGGGTTGCACTCTCGCTTTTGCTCAGGCTGATCTCAAACTCATGAGCTCAAGCAATTCACCGCCTTGGCCTCTCAGAGTGCTGGAATTACAGGTGTGAGCCACTGGGCCCGGCCATTTACTCCCATTTTCAGATGAGGAAATTAATATATAAAACAGTAAAACAGCTTGTCCAAAGTTTCAGCTGGCACATGGCTCTGTGCTGATCTTATGACCTCTTCATCCTCCAATCCCTATGCTCATTCTGCCTTTGCTTGGATACACCCAGGAATGGGAAGATCACCACCGTCCATTCATCTGTGGGAAGTCCTGCCTTAGCCCAGGCTCACATAGGGAAGCCCATCAGCTTCCTGGGCTTCAAGACAGCTCTTCCAAGATGAGATGTTCACCACCACCATACTCACAGTTCCCTTAACAGTTAGTCACTGAGTGTCATTCTCCCTCTCCTGATAACCTGATCCATATTGTAAGTGCGTAGCCCAGAACTAAACACAGCACCCTAGGTACAGTTGAAATAGCAAAGGAAACCCAGACACCAGGACAGAGCCTCTATGCTGCGTTTTAACCCATAAGCTATATTGTCCTTGAGGAACTCACAGCTTGATGGGGCAGCTGGTCATTTTAAACAAATATATGCAATAATTTGGAAAAGTGCTAGAAGAGGTGGCATTGTAATTAAAGCTTTTCACAAGCTGTCCTCTCCCCTTTGCTCTCTTGTTGATGTCTAGATGGCAGGGACCAGATCTTACCCATCTTGGTTGGCCTTGCACATGCAAAGTGCTCAGTAAATATTTGCTGGTTTAGTTTGATCCAAGTGAAAAATAGCAACTCAGATGGTGCTAGGTGTTTGAGCTAATGCTTTCTCTAGTGTGCATTACAAGCCCTAAGGGTATGTTACTGTTTCTGAAGTTGGAGCCAGAAATGACAATCTCTCTTGTAAGAGAGAGTGTTAAGAATCATCAAAGTATGAATGATGCGGATTGCCCGCAAATTTGCTAAACGTGGGCTCCTTTGGTTTCTGGGTCATTTACAACTGGCTACCTTGAACTCTTATATAATACATTCCAAAAAGTCCCTTCCTGTTCTGTTGCCCTTAGTAATGAATTGAAAATGAAAATAAGAAGGCAGATCGTATCTTTGCCATGAAAGCCCCCCAGGCTACATCTCCTATATAACAGCTTGCTCTGTGTTGATCTTATGACTTACTCCTCCTCCAACTCTAATGCTCATTCTGCCTCCGGTTGGATACACCCAGGGACAGGAAGATCACCACCGTCCATTCACCTGTGGGAAGTCCTGTCTTAGCCCAGGCCCATATAGAGCCCCATCAGCTTCCTGGGCTTCAAGACAGCTCTTCTGAGATGAGATATTCATCACCACTATACTGACAATTCCCTTAACCATCAATCACAGAGTGTTATTCTCCTTCTCAATATAAGTGATCAATATAAGTGGGTGTAAGTGCGTGGCCCAGAACTCAAGACAGCACTCTAGGTACAGTTGAAATAGCACAGGAAACCCAGACACCCGGACAGAGCCTCTAAGATGGCGTTCTTGTTTCTGCAGCCACAGCCCACTTTTGATGGGACTTGAATGGACAGTGAGCTGGATCCCCTAGTCCTTTCTCTTCCCTTTGCTGTCCATAATACGTGAGTGTCAGTCCTCCCAGGATTCTGAGAACCAGTGGGAAACTTCCATAAGTGAGGAAAAAAGAGTGTTCCAAACACAGGGGTGAGCCTCTTCTCCTTGTGCAAGAGTCTAGATCAGTGATTTTCAACTGGTGTGTTGTGGCACACTGGTGTGTCCTGAGAGGATCTTAGGTGTGCTGTGAAAATGTTTGAAGATCATTAATTAAATTATTTTTGAGAGAAATTCAAAGCACAGTAAGTATGTTCTTTTTCTTACTCTTTTTTTGATCAACATAATTTAAGTGTGCCACAGAAGTTTAACTATATGTTTAAGTGTACCATGAGTTAAAAAGGTTGAAAAACACTGCCCTAGATAGACAGACTGGATTCATGTGTCAAGGGCCAGCTCACAGAGCAGGCAGATGTAAGTAGGCCCCGAGAAAGCACATTCGCCCAGAAGTTAGAAGATTTGGGTTTTGTTACAGCCTAAATTATGTCCTACAAAAATTCTTCATGTTGAAGGCTATTCCCCAGTGGGCTTGTATTTGGAAACTTAAAGAGGTAATTAAGGCTCAGTGAGGAAATAGAGTGGGGCTTTGATCTGATGGTACTGGTGTCCTTTTTTAAAATTAAATCAGAGCTGTGTACATTAATGCAATGCCAGCAAGCCCTTGATCTCTCTTTCTCTCTCTTTTTGTCATGAGGAGACACACAGCAAGAAGATGTGAACCAGGAAGAGACCACTCACCGGAAACCGATTCTGCCAGACCCTGATCTGAGACTTCCAGCTTCCAGAACTGTGAAAAACTAAATTTTTGTGTTTAATACCAGTGCATGGTATTTTGTTACACTAGCCTGAGCAGACAAATACGGGTTTGAAGCATACTAGCAGATGCCCGTTCCTGCTCTGCTCACGGCAGGAGGTATGGGGAGGACAAAGGAGCACATAGCCTAGATACTGGCTGACCTCCAGTCCAACCTCACTAGGTCACATGGACAGAACCACCTGCCTGACAGGGGAAAGCCATGACAAACTGTGCCTTTCATATAGACAGCACCTATGTATTCCCCCAAAGTTGTCCACACTTCCCTAGCTGCCCTGTTTCCCCGTCTGGAAGTTCTCTTCCTGCCCCTTCTCTCTTCTCAAACCTGTAAACAAAACTCTTTGAGAGGAGGAGGACCAAGGACTCTTGGTTCCCTATTTTCTTTCTTGCTGTCCCTCCAGTTGTGTTGTTCTCATTGATTCTCTTCTTTTAAGAGCTATTTAAAAAGTTCTCCAAGGCACGTAAGATGCATATTTTTTGGTGGGGAAAGACTGAACTTATCAAGTAGAGTTTACTCAGCTAAACAAATCAGCATTTCTACCCCTCCCACCCCTCATTCATATTGCAGGGGTCTGCAAATGAAAGCCTAGTTCAAATCCCACTTCAGCCACTGGCTGCTACCTAAGTGATCTTGGGCATGTCATGGAACCTCTCTGAGCCTCAACTTCACCATCTGCAAAATGGGATGATATCCCTCCCAAGGCTTTAACAAGATTAAATTTGGAAATATAATGAATATATGGTATCAAGTATGTGCTGGGCCATAATATACTCTTTCCATAAAAAGTCATGTTCAGTCAACAGCCTTGTGCTGGGGCCTAGGGGATGTGCTCCACAACTCTGACTGTTCCATCTCCTGGAAAAGTTCCTGGAACAGGAGGGGAGACAAGACAAGCACCACATTCCCTCTGATGGAGAGTGGAGCATGCTGACAGGACAGCATCAGACTGCCGTGGACACTAGGCTAGGCGGGGCTCAGGAGGCTCCCTGGAAAGGCAGAGTTTGACAGGGCCCTTGATGAGTGGTCAGACTTGGCTATCAAAAAAGGAGAAGAGAAAAGCATAGTGCCTGTGTAGGGAGAAAGAGTTGCCACACAGAATGGGGAGATGGCAAGGCCAGTTGGCAGAAGGCCAACATGAGTCGAAGGACTAACTTTCTATGCCACAGTGGGAGCCACAAACAGGTTCTGAATGCTCATAAAAGACAGACTTACAAGTTCTGAGCAAAACCCAGTCAGTCCTTCATTCCCCCAAGACCAAATTGAAAGAAAGTTGATAGGCAGACAGGCCATGGTTTGGTGCCAGTGATTCCAGTGGAGAGTAGAGACATCCTGACCTTGTGTGGTCCCTGGGGGGAATGGGGTCTTCTTCACTCCCATCAGCAGGAGTGACAGTGGCCAGACCAGGTGTGGGTATCACTGCCTCAGGCTGTCTCAGAGCCACAGTCATCTCTGCTTTTCTTCCATGTGGCCAGCTGAGCATAGCCCTGGCTTTTTTGAGGCATCTATTATTGAGGCCTGGGCTCTTCAGGCAAAAGTGATCATCGGTTCTTTAAAAATGGATAGCTAAAAACCTGCTGCACTTTTAACATTTCAAGCATAACATCGCCTCCTAAGCATAAACTGCTGATGGCCTCTGTCAGCTTTGTATTTAAAGCTTACCTGCTTCAACCACTTTGAGAAGTGTTACCTGCTCGTGGACTTTGGGTCCCACAAAAGGAGTTTCCCCAGGACTCTTACCAAGATCCATGAATGCCAGAGGCATTCATTCAGGCATTTGGAGGATCTTTCTGTAGGCTCAAGAGGTGGTGTGTGAGATGTGGGTGGGAAATCCAAGGCCCAGGAAGAGAAAAAGAGTCAGAGCAAAAAGACCAGTGGGGAGAGAGTGGGCAATATCATAATTACCCAGAGGAAAGTCTTATGGGGTTAAACCAGGTGGGGGGCAGAGGGAGGTGGTGGGGGTGCCTCTTCCACAGCAGGAAGGTGAAGGAGACCCTCCTAGTGGATTCTATTATCTCTATAGAATAGGAGAGGTCATTGCCTGGGGATTAGATTCTGGGGTGGGTGTGGGGCAAGAGAAAGAAATGGCTGCCTGAGAACCTCAGAATGCCTGGAGAGGGGCTGGAGGATGGAGGCCGAGGGAGGAGTGGGCACCAGGAGTCCTGGCAGGAGTGGCTGTCCCTGTTCACACCCTCCTCTCCCCTAGGTCTCCCCATGGGAGAAAAGCGCTAAGTACAGATGACCAGCTGGACCACAGGGAAAAAGCCGGGGTTGCTCCGGGGTCTTCAGAAGGCAGGAGTGATGGAAGCCATTGCTGGCCCCTGAAAAACGCCCCGGGAGGTTGTTGGAAAATTATGGATGTGAAACTCTAAGCCAGAGAGCAACCGTGTGTCAATTGACTGTTTCCTTTCCTTGTTCCATTTTAAGGCATTTCCATCTTTAGAATATTCGAGCAGGAAAGGATTGTGCTCACATGTTGCCACAGAGAAAGAGGCATGTCCCTCACAGAAGGATGAGGGCTCGCACAGAATGAACAGAGTCACTTGGGAATGCTGGTAAGGGACACTTGATCCTGGTCCCGGGACCAGGGCTGATCTCCCCAGGCTGGGGCTCCTGCCTGCCATGGCCAGCTCCCAGGGCTCTTACGACAGTCAGGAGAAGCTGTCATGGATGGGGCCCTCAGGGTCAGCTCAGCTACTGCCCACACAGCCCATCTCAGTCACAGTGTGACCGTGTCCCCTGCCCTCCTCCACCCCCAGGCCCTGGCTACCCGCTAGGCTTCTCCCACACGCAGGCAGACACCCACACTGAGTTAGAGCTGTGGCCACCCCCGGGAATGGCCTTGCATGATGGAAAGCTCTTAGGATACTTTACTGGGACTAGAATTTCATTGTGGAAAATCTCCCCAGGCTCCAACCGCTGACTCATCCCTTGAGCCTTGTCCAGGAAATCAGTTTCCAAGATTGCACAAACTCACATGCAGAAGAGCTGTCAATATGTTCACATTGTATCCATGTCAATCTCCTCTCCTTATTCCTTGATATAATGAGTTATCTAATTATGGTGACATCTGTTGAGGAGGAATCTTAGCTTCCCTCTCTCTGCTCTGAACCCAGCAGCCCAGCACAGGGCTCTTTGGGGGGAGATCACGTGTGTGGAGTCTGTGTGGGAGAGGCAGAACCCCAACGGGCATCAGCCGTAGCTGCCACCTGGCTTTTGTCATCCCCAGCACACAGCCACCCAACGCTGCCAGTGCCATCTTGGAGATGGGTAGACTCACTGGCCAAGCCCATGTTGGAGCTACAGGCCCATCGGCCACAGGTCTCTGCTCCCAGCCCAGGCTGATTGAGAAGTAGGGAGAGGAGGAAGATCTCATGCTGGTTGCCTCTCTTTGTCTAATAACTAATCCATAGACTTTATCTTAATCAGAAATACATTTTCAGTAGGTTGCCACCACATAACCAGGAAATTGAAGGACCTGTAATTCCTTATGTCAACATTTCCCCAAAGCCAGATTCCTTAGGCTTGGTCAGCATTCATTCATTCAGTCAATAGAATTTTGTTTAGCACCCACCAGGCAATGAGGGTTGTCTTGAGACAAATAAGCTAAGTCTTTAGAGAATTTAACATCCAGTGACACAAATTATAGCCACATGAGGCAGATGGTGCTGCCCAAGAAGTGGAGGGGGTGCTGAGAGAGACCCGGAAGACAGGGCCACCTGGTCTAGCTCTCCCATTTTGCAATAGCCTCCAGGTGCTTTAAGAAGCCACAGTCTTCACCAGTCTCAAAATGGCTCGAAACAGCCCAGCCCAATTTAGTGACTCCCCAGTGAACTTGGATTCATTTTGATGGGGCTTCTCATTGTTCCTTTTCTCAGGAGAATTCTGAACAGGTTCGATTCATGTTTTTGAGCTTCCTGTGTCTTTGGGTAGACGTGGCCACTGTCCATACTTCTGACAGAATGTCTCTTCTCAGTGTGTCAGTCCTAATTAAAGTGAGGACACGGAGGATCCACCTCTGGCTCACTCAAGGCCTCAGTATGTTTGATAAGATCTTTCTCTGTGTCCTAGTACTGAGCGTCCTTTGGAAGTATTTTTTCAATTAAAAAAATTCTTCCACTCATTTTTCTAGGAAATTCCTAATGCTGTAGTCATCAAAAAACAAGACTCTGAGAATCTAGCAATCCCAATAATAGAACTTTTGGACTCTATAGGACCTTTAAGATAATTTAGTCGAAATTCCTCATTTTGTAAATGGGAACATGAAGGTGCAGGGTTGGGTTTTGAAAATGCCCACTGTGGAGTTTACCCTGTCTGCTTCCTGACTCAGAGTCTCAGGAACCTGCCATTCCTCACATGGTTTGTTTTTCTTTTTAAAAATCAAAGTATCCTTGAATAGAAACAGTACTTTGTTTACAGCACCATAGTTAAATTCTATTCTAAAGATTATATTCATTCGTTCGTTTGATCATTTATTCATTCACTCCACAAATATTTATTAATTAAGCTCATACTTTGGGGAGGACACAAAAATGAAGATAGTGTTATTCTTGCTTTCAAATAGCTCAAATCTATTGTAGGAGATAAGACATGAGCACAGATAAATATGGTAGTAATAGTAACTATAATGATGATGAGAATAATGATACTGAAAGCCATTGTTTATAAGGAGCCCATTATAATCCAGGCACTGTTTGAAGTATATCAGCTATTTTAATCCATTAAATCCTTACACAACCTTAGGAGAAAGGTATTATTATTATTATCCCCATTGTATTGATGAGGAAAAAGAGGCTGGGAAGGGTAAGGGACTTGTCCAAGGTCACAGCACTAGCAAGTGGCAGAGCTGTGATTCAATTTTAGGCCCTCTGGGGCTGAGACAAAAAGTAATCACTGCAATTAGTGGGAAACATTTGAAGAGGTGTGAAAGTCCTGAGGAAGAAAGGTCCCTTCCAGGTGGGAAATTGGGAAAGGCTTCATGGAGAAAGTGGGACCTGAGGGTTGCTGCCAGATTTAGTGAGTAAACAGGATGTCAGTGTGGTGACCCAAATGCACAGAGCCATGTGGCTACATGGCATCCTTAGAATTAGCTTCTAATCCCTCCACCCCTTTTAATCTGGAAAGAGCTACGATCATGTCACTCTTTACTTAAAACCTTTTAGTGGCTCCCCAGTGCCTTCGACATTCATCACTGACCCTTCACCTGAGAGTCACCTCTCCCTCGCTCATTCACATCCATTTGCTCACTCATTTCATTTCTCAACCTTACTGCAGATGAACTTCCATCACCATAACCACCGACTCCTTAAAATCTTCAATGCTTCCCCACTGCTCAGGTGGGACAAGTTCTCCAGAGTGGTGCTCCAGGCTGTCCACAGTCCTGACCTGCACACCCAACCACCCTCCCCCCAAGAAAAAAACAACAACAAACTTTCTTTAACTGGGTTCCTTAGAATTCAGGAGCATATCCTGCGTGTGGCCAGTCCCACACCTTGCAAGTCCCAGAGAATGAAAGTGACTCCTTTCAGCTGTCCCCAGCTGCTGACTCCAGCCTGACCTAAGTGGATCTCCCCTCCTCACAACTCTTTCAGTCTTGGCTACTCATGTAATCATGACCTGGCGTGTGGCACAGGTGTGGGTGCTCCATCCTGTCCCCTGCACAGCTGCAGTGGGCCTCTTTCTTTCTGTGGGGTGTATGTAAGGTCATCGCTGGGCCTTTGCAGAGATGATGATTTTACTTCAATGTGTTTCTGTTGGCAGTCGTCTGATGCACTGTCACACATCCAACTCAATGTGTGATGTGCATCATACAGTGCTCTCTTACGGGAGGAGTAAACACCGAGACGAGCAAGCACCTGTCATTTGTCTCAAAATGTCTCCATTTGAGAATTGTAGGCTGTAGATAAGAGCTGTCATGCACATTGTTAAAGCTGGCAAAGATTCTTTAAACTTTTTAAAGAAGGGAATCCAAACTCCGTAGGCAGGCCTCTAAAATCAAGGTCTCCCAAGAGCTCATTAATCAATCAATTAACTAATTCAATAAATATTTATGGATTACCCTATCGCATGCCAGGAAGTTTCATAAATACCATGGAGAATATTTCATTCAATATTAATGGAAAATCCTTGCTTTCCTGGAGCTTGCATTTTGGGAAGTGGAAAACAAATGCTTAAACTAGGGATCAGCAGAGTATGGTCTGTAGGTCAAATACCACTTGCTATTTCTTTTTATAAATAAAGTTCTTTTTATAAATAAAGTTTTATTGGAACACAGATGTGCCCATTTATTTATGTTCTGTCTATGGCCATTTTTTCACAGAGTTGAGTAGTTGTGACAGCAACCGTATGGCCTGCAAAGCCTAAAATATTTTCCATCTGGCCCTTTATAGAAAAAATTTGCCAATCTATGGCCTAGAAAAATAAGTATATAATATGGCAGGTGACGATTCATGTCATGACAAAAACAATACAGGTGCGAAGATAAAAATAATGAAAGGGGTGTCCAGGGATGTTGACTCTGACAGCATGACCATCTGAATAGAGAGAGGGAACAAGCCACAAGAAACAAACAACCGTGGAGAAGGGATGTGGAGAGAGGAAACAGCAAGTGCAGCCTGTGCCACAGAATCATGCTACTTGTTATGTTCAAAAACAGCAAGAGGGTTGAAGGTGAGTGAGCGAGAGAGAAAGAACAATGATGAGATCAGAGAGACGACTGGGACCAGACCACCTTGGACTTGGCCCTTGGTTTTATTCTGAGCGGGGTGTAAGTTATTGTAGGTTTGGTGTGGGAAATAATTTTGAAGTGTCTTTGCTGAGAAGGGAAGGGGAGGCAGAGTGGCTGAGTAAGGGCTGCTTCAACAGTCCAGGTGAGAGGTGCTTGGTTTGGGGGGCAGGCTCACAGCCTGGCAGTGCTGAGCAGTGGCCCAATTCAGGATGCATTTGGAAGGCAGGGACAGTAAGAGGATTCCCTGTGCATTAGGCATGGGCAGAAGACACTTTACAGTCTTGGGCCTGAGTCACTTGAAAGGTGAAATTGCAGCCAGATGCGGTGGCTCATGCCTGTAATCCTAGCACTTTGGGAGGCCGAGGCGGGTGGATTGCTTGAGCTCATGAGTTCAAGACCAGCCTGAGCAAGAGTGAGAACCCCATCTCTACTACAAGTAGAAAAACTAGCTGGGTGTTGTGGTAGGTGCCTGTAGTCCCAGCTATTTAAGAGGCTGAGGCAAGAGGATCACTTGAGCCCAGGAGTTTGAGGTTGCTGTGAGCTATGATGCCACAGCACTCTACTGAGGGTGACAAAGTAAAATTCTGTCTCAAAAAAAAAAAAGAAAGAAAAGAGAAAGAAAGAAAGAATGAAAGAATGAAAGAAAGGCATAATTCCCAGTTAAGAGATAAATGGGAAGGCAGAGACAGGCTGGGAGAGTGAGGAAGAGGTGTCAGGATTTCTGCTTTGACTGCCTCAAGTCCAAGTGTCTTTTGATGGAGGCAGGGACCAGGCAGCCCACCCATGACTGCTATCCTCTTCTTATCACCTTGTGGCCTGCAAGGCTTCTGACCACCTCAAGCTTGTCCCCTTCTCTCTCCTTCTCAGCCCTGGCTCCTGCTATGAGCAGGTGACATCCCTGTCCTCCCATGCCTGCCCACCCTCCAGGTTGCAACTGAAATACTCCCTTCAGAGAAGAGGTCTTGCCACCTGTCCCCTCCTGTTCCCCTCTGCTTCAGCTCCCTCTCTGGCCTCCATGGTGCTTTTCCACTTTTTAATTATTTAATCAATTTGTTTATTTACTTTGTGTCAGCTCCCTTAGCCCTCTTGAGCTCCACAAAACTGAAAACCATGGCCCGTAGACCCGTGGAGGAGAACACAGTCCGGGTCTGTCTTGTTAGTTATGCATCCCAGGGCCCAGCACAGTCTCTGTCATGGAACTGTCAACTTTTTATCTTTCAGGTATAAAACCCTTTCCTTAGACTGAAATCTTTCATAGAAGCCAGGTATCCCTGTTCATGCACTTATCAGGCAGATAAAACAGGTGCGACTCTGGTTAAATTGGAGCCGAGGAGCCCCACAGTATGGCCCCTCTTTGGAGAACTATTTCCCTGGTTAAACTGGACACCCGCCAGGCTCCAGTAATCTGTATCAAAATGTTCAAGACTTTGTATTTCATGGGGCAATTAAATGTTAAAAGAAAAAACATAATGCACACTTAAGACTGGCAACATTTTATTTTGTTCAGTAAAGATATTAAAAAAACAAATCTTAGCTAATAGTTAGACAACGTGGCAGGAGCAAACTCTCCAAATCTCTTAGCTTCTTAGAATAAAAGTTGTCCAGCACTAGACAGCTTATCTAGGCTTTTTACTTTCCCTTAGTAATTTGTGTTTCTCCAGAAAATTACCCACTTCAACCAGGTTTTCAAGTTTATTTGTAATTTTTAATGTTATAATTTAAAAATTAAAACATCTTCACTTGTACAAAAGGTTGTTCTTACGAAATGAATAAGTATAAGGATTTATTTTCTATGCATGATCAAAAGTTTAAATTTTCATAATATAGGGGCCCAAATATCATGATTCATTATTTCTTTAAATGTGTTCTAACTTCACAAAAATATATACATTGCCCTTATTCTTCCCCTACCTCTGCCCCAGGCCAGCAAGCAAGTTGCCTCAAGCCCAGGGCTGGGAGACAGCGCTGTCTCAGGGGTTCAGGCCAGTATGGCCTGTCTTCCTATTGTCAATGAGCAGTTCACTATCTAGAGCAGATTTGTAGAATGTGGAAGCTAGAGGGCGAGGACGGCCACAATCTGCTCCCCTCCTATCCTGTACCTAGAAGGACTAGAAGGAAGAAGTGGGGACATGTGCAGAAGTCCCCCTCCAGTAGCCCTGAAGAGGTAGTGGGAGCCATTCAGGAACGTCTCTGAGATGCTCTGGCCCATTCCATTGTGCCAAGGCTCACCTAGCTTCCGACAGTAGATACTGGTTCAGCATCTACTATGTTCAGGTACCTTATATACATTCTTTCCTTTGCTCCTCACTCCTATTCTACAGACGAAGGACCAGAATCTCAGAGAGGTTAGGCAACTTTCTCAGGGATTAAAGTTAGTATGGTAGGCTGAGTAATGATCCCCCCAAATGTCCACATACTAATCCCCCAAACTTACAACTATTACTTTTCATAGCAAAGTGGGACTTAGCAGATATGATTAAGTGAAGAACCTTGACACGGGGGAGTTATCTTGGATTAGCTGGCTGGGCCCAATGTCATCAAAAGACTCTTGCAAGAGGGAGGCTGGAGGGTGAGGCCAGAGGAAGATGTAACAGTGGGGACGAGGCTGGAGTGATGAGGGTGCTGGAAGGGGCTGCAGCCAGGCATGCAGGCCACTGCTAGCTTCTGGGGAAGGCAAAGGAACAGATGCTCTCCCAGATCCTCCCGAGGGGTCCAGCCCTGCTGATAGATTGATTTTAGTCCTGTAAGACCCATTTTGGTCTTTTCACCTTTGGAACAGAAGATAACAGAGGTGTGTTGTTTTAGGTCATGCAGTGGTGATTTGTTACAGCAGCAACTAGAGACTGTCATAACATAGGTGAGCAACGAGTAGAGGGTGGGTTAAAAGTAAGCCTGTCTGGTTTGACCTCTACCCCACTGTGGCCTAGGGGGCCTGGGTGCTCAGCTTGGCAACATCCCCTGTGCAGCCTGATTTCCTAATCTGTGAAATCAGGACTGGAATTAAACTGTCCTGGCTGATCCCAGCTGCAGGAGCACACAGTGAGAGGCTCCTGCCCTGGTCGGTGGAGGCCTGAAGAGGACTCAAGCCACACGCAGACAGCCAGGCAACCAGGACAAGGTGGGAGCTGATTAAGAGGAAGTCATGACAACAGGAGGAAGTGAGGGACTTGAGGTGGCAGTGAGGGAAAGGAGGACCCGAGGATAAGAACCAGAGGTGGGGACTGTGGGGACGGAGAGGTGTCATTCACCCAAATGGGTCACGCTGGCAGAGGAGCTGGTTTTGTTAGGAAGATGAGGTCAGATTCAGGCTAGTCAACTGTGACCTTCATGTGGAACTGACCTACAGAGAGGAGAAGACTGGATCTAGGGATAAGGAGGGTGGCTTGGGGGACAGCTGGAGATCTGGGCATTGTGGGCAAATGGGTAAATTTGGCTAAGATCCCCCAAGGACAGTGTGCACTGGGAAAAGATAGGACAGTCAATGATAGATAGGAAGCTGACAATAAAAGCAGCGGAAGGAAGAGGACCATGTGGAGACAGGAAAATGACCAGGCAGCACGCACACCCGCCAAGGGTTGCGCCACGGAAACCAGGAGAGACAGAGCCTCGAGGAGAGGAGGGGAGAGAGAGAGGACAGTGCCCGCCAGCCAGGGTCTGACAGCATCAAAAGCTGGCTGGAGCCTGAGTAAGACATGTCATTAGGTTTGGGAATTCGAAATCCTTTGGTGACCTCAGGGAGAGCTGTTTCCATGGAGAAGCGGATAAAAGCCAGATTGCCCCGGGTTAAGGAGGGAAAGACAGGCGAGCATGTGTGGATGGGATCTGTGTCTATTTCCCTGGGAGATACGATAGAAACCACACCAAAGACAGTTAGGAACCATCCTGAGCAACACCAAGGAGGGGAGAATAATTCTCTAATAGAAAATGACAAAAACTACTCAAAAGTTTGGCAATAATACCACATGATAGTCTAAATAGAGGTCAACAAAAGCCTCCCACGAAAGTGGCTCTTTGAGAGAGGACTGGGGATGAGCCTGGTCACCCCCAGGCTGCCCTCTGGACAGCCCCCATCCTAAAGGCTGCAAGCCCAGGGGAGCAGCACTCAGGCTGCATCTTTCCCCAGCCTCTGTTGCTGCTCTGAATTCCAGGCTTTTACCTTCGCTTTGGATACATACTGACTCCTTGGTTTTCTAACTGTTCTGCATTACCTTGGTTTGCTGGGATCCCTACACTGTAGTTACTCCAGCGTCCACAGGAAATAAAGACTATAGGATCAAGGTGGGGGTCCCAGGCACTGCTGACATTGGCCCTGGCCCCTCTGTCTTGGCCATTTCAGGGCATGTGGTCTGACTGCCAACACCTGGGTGCCTGTGAGTTTTCTCCTGCTCCACATGTGTGTGTGTGTGTAGATGGACATGTGGGTGAGTTAATTTCACTGCCCCATCCCTAGAACAACTTTCAACAGAGACCGAGGGAGTTGGTGCATCCACACCCCAGCACTGTAGCCCCCAGGTAGGATCACTCTGGGGAACAGGGCTACACTGTCACCCACAGTCCCCAACAGGACTATGCTCCATTTGCCTCCGTGGTGACTAGCTTCGGGACATCTCCCACTTTCCCATTTCCTGGGATCAACTCCCAAATAAATGGCTTGGTCTGGAATTCTTTTCTCAAGGTCTGCTTTCAGGGGCAAGTCAGAGGGCTCGTCTGATCATGCGCCTTGCAAAGCTCCCTACGTGTCAGCTGTGTTTGGGCTCCTGACAGCTGTGAAACTATCCAGCCTGTCTCTGTCAGCTGCCCACACGTCTAGGATCACGAGCTCCAACATCTACTACGTATGTCCCCACTCTGGGCTAAGTGCTGTTCAAACATGCTCACAAAATAACAGTCCCCAAAGATGTTCAAACCCCGCCCCTGAAACCTGTGCTCATGTTACCTAAATGGCAAGAGACTATGTGAGTGGGACTGAGGAATTTGAGGAGGGAACATCACCCTATATCACCTGGGTAGGCCCGAGACATCACAAGGGTCCCTGGAAGAGAGAGGCAGACAGCTGAGAGGGAGAGAGGAGGAGGTGGGTGTGACCCTGCTAGCAGAGGTCAGGTGACAAGGGAAGAGAGCCATAAGCCGAGGAACACAGGCGCCTCCCAAGCTGGACAAGGCCCTGCCCATACTTTGGTTTTAGGACTTGTAATCTCCAGGGCTGTAAGGTAATAAATCCACGTCATTTTAAGACTCTAAGTTTGTGGTAATCTGTTATGGCAGCAATAGGACATTAATATGCTGGGTATAGAGGTCAAGTATATGGATTCTGGGGCCAGGTGCCCAAATACAAAGCTTGGCTCTACCACTTGGGAGCTGCGCGACCTTGGGCAAGTCACTTCACCTCTTTTTGCCTATGTTTTCTCATCAGTAAAATGAGGTGTGGATAACATGTGACTCGGAAGCCTGTGCCCAGGTAGTATCTAAGGTAGATTAGGCACTCTGTGACTGCCCGTTGTTATTATTATTACTATTATTCATGATAGCACTGCTGGGTGGGTATTTTTCAGCTTCATTTTGTATGCTCAGAGAACACACATGACTTGCCTGAGGCCACATGGTCAGGAAGACCCAGGGCCTTCAGATCCTTCCGGCTCCACTTGTCTTTCCGTTTCCTGAGATCTCGCTGTTTCCACACTCAGCAGCTCCAGTGAATGTGACTATCCCTACAAGAACCTCGTTCCCAGTCCCAGTCCACATCTTTTGCCTTCTCTGATCTGCCCTGCCTGGCTGTTCTCCTTTCTGCTGTTGGCCATCAGCCCAGCTGTAGACATCCAGAAAATAGCAATTTGCATCAAACTTTACAATTTTCAAAGGGCCATCTTGTGTTACCATTGCCACAACTCTGGGGGGTCAGGCCAGGATGGAGGATTATCTCCGTTTCAGGGATGAAGATAATGAAGTTCAGAGAGGGTGGGGGTCTTGCCCCAGGTCGCTGGGCCCTGGAGTGGCAGGGGCATGGGAGAAGCTGGGTCTCCTGACCACTGATTGTGAGTCTTTCCTGCTGCCTTTTACACCCTCCAAAAGGCTCCTGCTAACTCCCTGCTGTTCAAATCCCAGCCAGTGAGAACTGCCATTGATTTAATTTTCATTTAAGGGGATGTGATATAAATCCTGTGTAGGTGCTCGGTAGCACGTATCTATTTTATCGGTTTTAATGCTGCTTTCATTCAGTATCATTTGGGTAAGCACTTTGATTAGCAAATGTTTATGCTTTGTGGGCTTAACAAAGTTAGACTTTTCCAGTGACTGGAAATACCGAGTGATGTAACCCAGGATCCCTTGTCAGGGTTCAGCATGGCACACTGAACCCAGCTGGGGAGCCTGCGTCACTTACATTCTCAGTGACAGTGAGCAAATTCCTTCCACTCTCTGGGCCCCAGCAACTGGTCTGGGGAATGAGAGAGTCGGACTAGATAATTCCTAAGGGCTTTTCGAGCTTGAGGTTTTGATGATGCCCCAGGCCAAGGTTCCTAGGAGCTGCAGAATCTCTCAGGGCTTCTGCCCTGAGTCCCAGTGGACAGGAGGGTTGGCCACTGTCCGGGGGTGGCAATGGGGGTAGAGCCTAGTGTGTCCCAGCCCCAGCCTGGCCACCTTTGTCTGCTCTCTGTCATCATGGGGGAGACCACCCTGCCCCGGGAGTGTCTCTTCCAGCCCCGAGTGCTGACAGGAGCGGCTGAGTCTCCTGTCCTTGGTGCTGCAGAGACCAGATGGGAGTGACCAGTCTGTTCTGTTTCAAGAGTCTCATCAGAGGAAGCATGGGGGTCCCAGGAGGGCATCTGAGGGCAACAGCGACTTCATCATTCCACCTAAAGCTACATTGCCTAAAACCAGATCAGTCCATGATCAGTCTGCCTAATAACAGTCTAGCCATTGCCTCATTTTGTTTTCTTTTTTGCCATTGTAAAGATGATCTTTTCCTTAATTTTAAAATGGGGCACTTTCAACTTAATTTTGTATTTCCAATAATATTCATCCAACTTGCTTGGGGTTGTTTTATATTCTTGAAAGCGTCTTTTAACCCAAATGTGCTCAGGCCTTAGCAAGCTGGGAACAAAAGTGAAGTTCTGGGGATGTTAATGTCCAAATCTTGCTGGCCTTTATCTTTAACCTGGATGACCAGAGGATCTCGGTGGCCCTTCCCCCAGCTGTTTCAACTCACCCCCAGAGCCACCTCACCTGTGCTCCATGACGTGTTCACATGTAACCTTTCCCCAAGGCTTCCTCTCTTACTTCCTCTCCACATAGTTCCTGGGCAGGGCATGTGCCTCTGTATGGAGGAGCTATAGCCACATTTGGCCACTGGTAGCGAGAGGGGAGATTAGTGGGCTCATCGCAGACCCAGGGTGGGCTCTGCGTATGAATGAAGTCTTTCAGTCTTTTGTGAACATGGTCCTCAATGTTTAGCCTCCACCTTCCCTCCAGAATCCTTGTCTCAGGTCTGCAGATGGGGCAAACCATGTCCTATACCACCATTTTCCATGTTTGCATGCTCCCTTCAAAACCAGTCCTCCCTTCAATCAAAAATTAATGCCTCATGCCAATAGTCAGGAAAATGGATTAAAAGGCATTGAAAGCCCCCCAGTTCCCCAAACTCCAGTCTTCAAACATTGGCTTGGTTTGAATACTTTATTTGTAAAAAATTTTATATCTCAGTTGATATAGAAAGAGATATAAGATGAATTCATTACAAAAATAAATCTTTCATTGAAAAAAAAAATAGTGCAAAGGACCAGACTGAATAGATTTGAAAGCACACAAATGGGCTGAATTTTAGACAAATGGGTCATTACCTAAACTGATCAACAGAGTAAAAGTCTTTAGGCAAAGTCATTTTAGCCAGTGAGACCTGCTAAGGTGGAAAACCTTTCTATGGGGGAATGAGGCTTCTTGGAAACTAGCACAGTACCTGGGGCATAATAAAAAGTCAGTAAATGCTTCCCGCATGAACACATTCTGCATGAGTGTGGTAAACTCAGGTACTTCTAATTCACTTTGGTGATACCTAAGCAGAATCTTGGCAGAAAAGTCTCTGTTTATTCCAAGGATATCACAAAGTTCTGGGGACATTAGCAAAAGTGAAATTCATTTGGAAAATAAACCAGTGCTAGGCAGCTTTGGGGAAGATCGGCCAGGGAGTCCACAGAGGGCAGAAGGTGTGTGAGTTCAAAGGCCTTGTGGATCACAGGTCTGACCTTCCTGCTGGGGAGAGCCGTGGGGACAGGGGCGGGAAGTCTAGTGGCAGTTCTGCCAATCTCAACTGTCTTGCATCTTCTCGTCGCGCAGCTACAGGAGAGAGGATGGAAGGATTTCTATGTTATCAAAAAATTTCTCCAGAAGTGCAAAAGGGCATGTGTGATCCTGGTGGGGCTAAGGTATACCAAGTTTGTTTGTCGTTCATTTCCAAAATATTTAGTAAACACCCATCATGTGTTCAGTTCTGGGCAATAACAGAAAATAAAACAGTCCCTTCTTTGAGGAACTCATAACTTGGAGATAAGTTTACAGAATTTACGGTGGTAATTAGAGGTACTAGGTGCTTTAGGTTACAAGCACCTAAACTAGCCTTGCAGGGTGAGGAAGGCCCTGAGTTCTAAAGGAGGAAGATGAGGAAGCCTGGGGATAGGGTGTGGGTGGGGGCAGAGGAAGAATACTTTTGAAGAAGGACTTGTGAATGAATTCCCACCCTCGTGGATGGGAGGAATTCAGTTCACAACTCCGTCAGCTGGGATGGGATCCCGGGAAGTGACGGTAGGCACCTCTCTGGACTTCACTGCTGATGACAAGCATCCATCTGTCACCTTGGGCTGCACAAAGCTCAGCTGCTCCAGGGGGCAGGGTGGAAGCAGGGGCTGCACTGGAGTGCTGGGGTGGCCTTCTTGGAAAGTCACCGCTGAAGCTGCGGGAAACCACATAGCCTCCCCTCTGGCCATAGAGTAGCCTTACCCCAGTCCCAGAAAGTGAGAATTGGAGAAGTTCTCCAAGTGAGCAGTGTTTTTCAACCGTTTTTTTTTTTTAATCTCACAGCACGCTTGAACCTGTAGTTAAACTTCTGCGGCACACTTAAATCATGTTGATCGCAAAAAAGAGTAAAAAAAAGGATATACCTATTGTGCTTTGAACTTCTTTCAAAAATAGCTTCATTAATGATCTTTAAAAATTTTCATGGCACAGCTAAGATCCTCTAACAGCACGGCACACTGGTAGAAAATCACGGTTTTAGGGGTTGATTGAAAGAGGAGAGCGCATCCCCTGCAAAGAGGCAGCAGAGATACGAGCAAGGGGGTGGGTTTAGGCAGCAGGGCCTCAGGGTGACTCTGAAAGGGAGCAGGAGCCACTGGGAGCCTTCTCTGGGTATCAGTAGCAGACCCACCATGAAGAAGGTTTGAGTTATGCACCCCTAGTAGCCTAAAGACTAGAAAATATGGGGTAAAACAACCCACACAAGCCAGCCACCCTGATATAATCCCTCCCACCACTCTAGTGTTGGAGCTTCTTTCTCACCAACCAGGAAGACTGGCTGGTGTGCACCACAGGGAGAAGCTGGAATCTCGGGATTCTTGGGATATCATCTCAGAGCTCTCAGTGGCAAAAGGCAGGGAGTTCGGGCCACAAGTACAGCCTTTACAGAGTCCTTATATTTATAGATAATACAATAAGATCCTAATGCTTTTTGTCTATCACTGCAAAGATGCTGGCTCACCCCAGCCCTTGGGGCCTGCTGGCTAGGGGGTGAGATATTATGCCTAGGTGGTTGATAAGAATGGCAAGGTTCAGAGGGGCCACCCAGCTATGGGAGGAACAACCAGGCATGGCCCCAGGACCCTTCCATGGCACTTCATCTCCTATGCACAGCCACGCTGCACATTTCAAGGCTTACAGGGGGTTAGAAACCGTTTGTTCAAAGGGTTCCATGGGAAGGCACTCATCATATATGCTATGTGAAAAGACAGAACTGCAGTATGATGACATTTTTGCAAAAGAAAAGTATGTTTATATACACGCTTGATGTGACCGGTGGAAAACTTCTGAAAGAACAAACACAACATACCGCCTGTTTGTTTCTGGGTTATGAGATTTCCAAGAAATGTTAAAGAATCCTTGCTTATCTACATTTTCAATTCATTAATGTAAATGACTTCTTTTAATTTACAATGAAATATTAATATAAATTATGTCTTTGTAATTAATATAAATTACTTTTTTTGCATATGGTTTTTTTTTCATTTTATTCTCACTGGTATATAATAATTGTACATGTTCAGGGGGTTCCTGTGATATTTTGGTACATGTATAAAATGTATAATGATCACATCAGGGTGATTGGGACACCTACCAACTTCTCTTCACCATCCACACCCATCTACCCTTCCTAGCCTCTGGTAACCACCACTCTACCCTCTACCTTCATGAAATACACCTTGTTTTTTTAGCTCCCACATGTGAGTGAGGACATACAACATTGGTCTTTCTGTGCCTACCTTGTTTCACTTTACATGTGACCATCAATTGATTTCTTTTTCTATGGCCAAATATTATCCTATTGTGACTTTATACCACATTTTATTTATCTATTGGACACTTGGGTTGACTTCATATCTTGGCTATTGTGAACAGTGCTGCGATAAACATGGGCGTGAAGCTATCTCTTCAATAAACTGATTTCCTTCCTTTTGGCTATATACCCAGCAGTGGGATTGCTGGATCATATGGTAGTTCTATTTTTAGTTTTTTTGAGGAACCAAATTACTTCTTAATAAGGAGGATAGTCAAGGGCTGGGGGTGGGGGAAATTTTACAGCTCATTGTGACAGCTTCTCAAAAGAAACACTATCCACTAGGGCCAGAGTGTTTAGAAAAAGACATTTTGTTCAGAAACTGGCCAGCAAGCCCATGCCAAGTGCATCAAAGCCTCTGTATAGGGTCTCTCTAAGAACTCGACCCTTACAGGCTGGGGAGGGAACACTCAGATGGAGGAGGACCAGCGGCCAAGGGGTGAAGAAAGAGATGCTTTGCTGTCACCGTCATCACAGTGTCTCCCGCTGGGGGCAGCTCTGGCTGCCCTCTTTCCCCTTCAACCTTTCTCCCTGGTAAGCCCCTCTGGTCTGCTAAGCCTCCTTACCAGTGTGGCTAACACACAGCTTATTATTTTAACCCCTTACTTATTACTCTCTAGTGTTTTCATATTTGCAGAATATCGTTGAAGAGAACGTACTCCCCATCTGCCCAGCCCACCTCTTCTCCACCTGGCATGCACACCAGTGCTGTCCTTGAGCATGCATCAGAATTTTGGGGGTTCCTGAATATCCCAGACTTTCTCCCAGTCTGGGCCTGTGACTATGTATGCTGGTCATCTTTCCAGAATGTCTCTTGCCCACTGTGCCCCAAATAGTCTTACTCATTCTTCAAAGGAGAGCTCAAATATTTACCTCTCATGGGAAGTCTTCCCTGTTGGGTCATCCTCCAAATCTAGCTCTCCACTAAAGAAAGTAGAATCACGTGTTTCTGCCTGGTTCTACCACCATAGTCTGTGTGTGCCTCCAGTGGTGCTGTCGCACTGAACTAGTTTATTGATGTGCATGCCAATGGCCCTCACTAGGCTATAGCCCTTGAGGGCAGGGCCATACTTTGAGACAGGGGAATGGTTATGAACTCAGACTTTAAAGCTAGATTCCTGAATTAAAAACTCTGTCTACCATTAGCAAATTCTGTGACTCTGGGTAAATTGCTTAAATCCTCTTAATCTCAGTTTTCCCATCTGTACAAAGGGGTACAACTACATGGATCATTACAAAAGCTTTATGATACACAAAAATCAAGAAATGTAAAATCCACGTGGATAGAAATAAACAAAGTCCTCCTGGCAACACTGATAAGCTGACAAAGTCAAAATTTGACTAAGTGAATCAGAAAAGATGCTGTTGAAAAGATGCTGTTGACACAAAGGTGTGTTTCTTGGAAGTGAAATAATGGGCCATACACAGTCTGTCTCAAAACTTCTATAGTGACCCACCTACTTGACGTGGTTGTAAAGAAAAATGGGTTAGTGCATGTATAGCTTTAGGATGGTATCTGATACTTAATGAATGGCAAGTGGCATTATTATCATTCATAACAAACACAATAATAGTCCTTGTCAGCTCAAAACCCCCAGCATAGGGCAGCCTGGCAGGTACACCATGAACGTCTGCTAACTGGAGCGGTGTGTCATTGAGGGCTCACACCATCTTCCTCTTCACCTTCCCACCCAGAGAGCAGACACAAGCCGGAACTGGTTTGGGAGCATTCCCTTATCTCTTGACCTCAACCTAATACTTTCTCCCTCTTCTCAGGGCCACACTCCCAGAAGCTCAATCTCTAGGATTCACAATGTTGAGGTGATTCTCAAACCAGCATTACATGCCTACCTTTGATCCCCATGAACTGATTGTTGGCTGGAGAGAAAGGAGGGAGGTACCTCTATGGGGTGGAGCTAACAGAGAAAGCTGTATCTGACTAGCAGTCTCTTGGCCAAGTTCTTCATGGTTCAGACTTGAACAGTAGTAGCTAAAATTCAACATGGTGGCTGAAGTCATACTGAGACCCAAGAGCCCAGGAAGACCCAGGGTGATTGCCATGATGGGGAGCAAAGAGTACAGGCCCTGAAACCAGGAAGACCAGAGTTCAAGTCCTATCTCTGCTGCTCTCTGGCTATACAACTTTGAGCAAATCAAGCTCTATGAGCCTCAGTTTCCCATTTCCCTGTGAGAACTGAATGAAATACCAGAAATAAATGTCTATAAATAGCTTCTCAATGCCTAACACTTTCTTCCACTTGGACGTTGTATCACTCTAGCTCCATGGCAGATTCGAATGATTCTCCAACTCCTAGCACCCCAGAATGCTTCCAGAGAAGGTAAAGGTAGTGGTATTTGAGCTTCATCTGGAAAAGTGTATAGAGTTTGGTAGTACAGAGATGGGGGAAGGATATTTCCATATAGGAACAATATAGTGAGCAAAGGCCCAGAAGCAAGAATTCATGTTGTCTATGGTACGGGGAAGATGAATCAATTACATTTTGGCCCCTATTTGGTCTATTTGCTCGGGTAGTTTAAACAGAGCTTCATTGTTCCTTTTTGTTTTCTTTTTCTTTTCTTCCATGTTTGCTTGTTCACTTTTTAACTGTCTGTGAGAGGTTAAAGCAATCTGAATTAAGTTAGTTAAATTGACTTTTATTATTGAATTATAATCATTTGTGCAATTATGAAACCAGGTGTTCCTGATTGAGATCAATTATTCCTTCACCTGATCACTATAGAGCTAATAAGGACTTAGAATTGCTGTTCAAGTACACTTCCAGCCGTGCTGAAGCCTTCTGGAAAGGCATTTATTAAGCCAAAGAGTGGTGGAAAAAAAATCCAGGGGAGAACAAGGACAGAGATGAAAATCCTTTAGGAAAAGGCCTAGAAAGGCTGATTTGATCATTAAGTAGCCTTGATGGGTGGCTGGCTGTTGACGAAGAATCTTCGAGGTGTTCCTATGGGAGCTCTGATGGGTGGGGGAAGGCAGGAAATGAGGACAACAAGCCTATCTTGTACACAGCAGGTTAGAGACCCATTTTCTTCTGTGTCCCTCTGTTGGGGTGGAGTCGCCCTTTTTTCCTTCCTGTGGTTTCAATGTTGACTCTACAAAAAGTGTGAAGAAGCCTCGGTATCTCCTTTCCCTGTGTGAGGAGTAAGGAAAGCAACAGTCTCTGTTTTGGGAGATGGCAGGTTTTGGATTCCTGAAGTTCCAGGTTTCTTTGCATTTGGTCCCTAAGAGACCCCTGTAAGGAAGATAGATCATTGGTTGTATTATTTCCATTTTACAGATGAGCACTTTGAGGTTTGATCAAGAGATTTGCCTATAGTCACAGAATTAGTGGCCAAGGCAGGCCTTGAACAGAGTCGCTCAGACACCAAGGCCATCGAATGGTCTTTCCCTCATGTTCAGTGCCCATGTCCCATTCTAGTGGCTAGTCTGGGGAGTTGATCAGCTCTGTGGTGCTTTGTAAGTCTACAAACAACTGGAAGCATGAAAACACACCCTTTTCACTCCCTGCCCTAGAGCAGGAGCTGTATCTGGGTATTAGGGTGTTTTAAAGTCCTCCTAGGTAATTCTAAAGTGAGGTAGGATGTAAGCCACCGATTTAATGGGTGGCTAGTTGGCTAAATGGCCTTGGGGAGTTGGGAGCTGTGTAAGAGAGTTGCAAATGACAGATATCTAACTCTGCTACAATGGCTTGGTTATTTGCATGGGGATTTATTAGGAGGCTCCTTTAATCAAGAGGAGTGTAGGGGATGGGTGAGATCTCAAGGACAAATGGTATCAGGGAGTAGAAAACTACTTGCTTTTGGTGGCCCCATGTCCACAGCCCTCACCCCAAGTTCTGTCCATGTAGATACTTCATTCCTTCCAAAGGCTATTTCTTCCACAATACAAGATACCTGTTCACTGATGGCTCCAGGCATTTCCTCTGTTGGAGAAGACCTGAGATGCTTTCTCTATCTCATCTTGTAAGCAGATGCCCATTCTAGGCCAATCACTTTGGTCACTTGTGACTAAAATCATGGCAGTTCCCATCATTCAAACCATATGACTAGAGTAGGGGAAAAGATTATGTTACAACAGGGATTGCTATTCTGGAAAGAAAAACAGTAGAGTTCCCTGCAGGGTGGCCATCATCTGTGCTCTTCATCTAGGACTTCTGTAGCTGGACCAGTTTGCAGAGATGCTTCAGTGGCTGTCCTAGCCAAGGATAGCTGAAGTCCTGCTGGTCTGAAACCTTACACCACCAAGGAGCAAAACGCTATATTTTTGACAACAGAACAATTTTGACCCAATTTTGACCCAAGGCATATAGATCAATGTTTCCTGACTGCTGGGCAGCTACACCTGAAAGTTGTAGGTACTGAGACAGAAGGTTGTAGCTACACCTAAAAGTTGGAGGAGTAGATAGTGAGACAGGGTGGATGCCATCTCTGGCCTCCAGTCTAGCAAAGTCTTGCAGAGCCTCAAATTTGGATGGGACTCTGTATTCATCAAAGATCTTTGAGTTGCAAGGGACAGAAACCCAACAGGGAAGAATTTATTTCTACATGCCAGTGCTATATAAACAATATTAACAATTTAATTCACAAAAGAAAAAAAATCAAGTGGTAAAGAAACATAAGAGAAATATAGCATTATGAAAAAGTTTAAAGGTAGAAAAGGCATGCAATGATGGGACAGCTATATAGCATGGAAACAAGTCTGGGGAAGAATAATTTTAATATGAAATGTGTGCTCTGAAGAAAACTATGAGGGGAATATAGGAGAGCAGAAGCATGCTAAAAGTCCATAGAGTAAAACCAAAGAGGACGGCCATGTTGGAAGGGAACCTCCAGCACAGGTGGCTGCTGAGCTATTATTACCAAGACAAGATTCTGGATGTGATCTCTCCAGTCCTGGTCATGAAGCAATGCAGTTTTTGAAGGCTCTGGCCATTGTCTAGTCTGCACAAGGGCCAAGGAGTTGGGTGAGCTATAGAGACAGATCCTATTACAATCAGATCCTATTCTGTCTGCTGATACCATGGCTTTCCCCCTTCCCTGATGCAGAAGACCGTCTGGCTTTCCTCACTATCATTTTGGGCTGTAAGTAACCCACTTTAATCACCATTGGGCAGGGAAAAGCTAGCAGCCTGCTTTTCAGCTCTCCTTCCATCCAAGCCATTAGTATGTTTAACAGCTCTGGCCCCATGCTGATTTCTGACATGCAGTAATTAATTCCTTTCCACTCAGAGATGTAGCCATTCACAGGTTTCAATTAAAAAAGTGTTCCTTTTCTGTTCTGTTTGAAAAATACTTAAAATGTTGGGTAGGAAGATCTTTTGGCTTTTTATGAAAGGCCACTGGTCTCTATCCTACTCTTACATGAAAATAAATTCCAGATATATTAGCGATTTAAATGTAAAGTATAAAATCATAAAAATACTCTAAGGAGAATATTCATACAACATTTAAATAATCTTAAAGTGGGAAAGCTCTTTCTAAGCATGCCATCTAAGGTAGAAGGCATATAGATCAATGTTCATTATTTTGTTCATATGTATAGACTAAATTAATAAAATGAAATTGTATTAATTTAAAGGGAAATGAAAAATTTGAGAATGCTGTTTGCATTATACAAGGGCTTCTACCTGTGACAAAGATGATGAAGGTAATGATGATATTTGCTAGAATTGATTTCTATGTGCCAGTGCTATGTAAACAATACTAACAATTTAATTCACAAAAGAAAAAAATAAAGTGGTAAAGAAACATAAGGGAAAATATTCTGTTTTGTTCATAATCACAGAAAAGCAAATTGAAACAGTAATAAAATGCTGTTTATGAAATTAACAGGATAAAAAAAAACTTTAATACCCAAATATTGGTTAGGGTGCCGGGAAATGTTCTCATTACTCATTACTGTTGGGAGTCTAAATTAGTGCAAACTTTTTAAAAGGGAAATTATGCCCAAAGATAGAGCCACAAGATGCTATTTTAATAGTGAAGATTGGAATTACTTCAAATGCTTGACAATAGGTTTGTTAAATAAGTTGTCATATATCCAGACAAGAATATACTGTGAAACAAGCATGAAAAATTAGGTTGTAGGTGTATTTTTATTAGCAAGAAAAGAGATTCACAATCTACTGTTAATAATAAAATCTATTGTTAAGAAATGAAAGCAGATTATAAAATTGTATGTTCAGTATAAAAAGTCTCATTTTTTTTTGCCAAGTTTCATAGAAAATAAATCCGCAGAAAACATACCACATATTAACAAAAAGTTCTCTCTGGGTAGTTAAGTTAGAGATTTCAATCTACTTCTTTTTACTTAAGGGGTATTACTACTATAAAATAGGAATAATAAAAATGCTTATTCATTATTCTTGTGAGGGCTGAATCATGTAACAGAAAGTGGTTTTGATGCCCCTCCAGTGGTGATTTCCAAAGAAAGAGCCCTCAGAAGCAGAAGATGATCAGAGAAGTCAGGGAAGACGAACCCAAGGGTTCAGGGTTTCTGAAGAGTGAGTGTGGACAGGAAATATGATCATCACCGCTCCACCATTGGGAAGTCTGAGAGAGAGACAAGGTGAGAAAATAAACAGAACCAGGAAGGGCAAAAAGTCAAAAGAAGGGCCCTCATGTTTTCTCCTCTTATTGTTGAAGATTATAAAGTTCTGAGAATATTTGAGAGTGAAGACAGTTTGTGCAGACACATGCAGATGTGCAAATGGTCAGTTTGAACTTCTGGGCATAGAGCACCTGATGTGTCCCCCAGGTAGGTTCCCTCTGTTTCATCTGGAGTTTCCACAGATTGTCTCTCCCTCTCTGTAAGAGTTATGTAGTCACGCAACTGTCAGTTACCCCAAGGCAGTGGGCGATCCAGCAGCCTTGCGTGGGATTCTCAAACCCACACCAGGAGAGGTCAAGCTGCAAATGATTTTGAAGGCGCTGGCCACCTGGAGGATGTCTTGCTCTTAGGAAAATATCTTACAACATTTTCACCAGAAAAAGGCTTGAAGATGGTCAGCCTAATCCTTAGCCAGTGCTAGACTCCCCTCTTTAACTATTCTGGAACCCAGTTGCCTAGCCTTATTCACATACCTTCCATGATAGGAAGCTCCGAACTGTATAAAGGGAAGAGCTCCAGGAATCATGCTAATCACTTCATGTCTAGAATTTCTACTTGGTTCTTTTTCAAACCTATTATGAATTTTTCATAG
This sequence comes from Loris lydekkerianus, assembly GCA_963574355.1. Lineage (NCBI taxonomy): Eukaryota > Metazoa > Chordata > Mammalia > Primates > Lorisidae > Loris > Loris lydekkerianus. The sequence continues at coordinate 42,989 of CAUYPK010037856.1, read as the reverse complement.
GTTCCTATTCATTGAAGAGAAATTCAAGTTTGTTTTTTATTTCTATGTTCCCTATTGCCCATAGCTGTTACAAATATAAACCAGTGTTTTTCAACCTTTTTTGTCTCATGGCACACTTGAAGCTCTAGTCAAACTTCTGTGGCACAGTTAAATATGTTGATTTAAAAAAAGAGTAACGAAAAGAATATACTTACCGTGTTTGGAACTTCTTTCAAAAATAATTTAATTAATGATCTTTAAAAATTGTTGCAGCGCATCTAAGATCCTCTTATGGCATACTGGTTGAAAAATCACTAATAAAAGTTATTATTTATAACAACTGGTAATTTCAACCCCTGAAGTCTCTGTGTATCTTTCCGTTGTCTGTAGGCTCTGCTGATTGTGTCTCCTGATTTTCTTTTATGTTTTATTATCTTTGGTATTTACTGGGATAGTATTAGAAAAATTATTTTCAGAAATAATTTGAAGTTTGCAATGAAAGTAAATAAGTCCTAAGAAGATTCAAGTTTGCTTTTACCAGAGATCTTTTTAAAGTACAGATTCTGATACAATTAGTCTGGGGTGGAGCCCAGGAATTCGTGTTTCTGATAAGCTCTCTGGCGATGCTGATGTTGAGTAGCAAGGAACTAAAAGAGGACTCAGAAGATTGGAACCAAGCCGTGATTCTTTGGGGGCTGTGCCATTTCTGGTTCACTCTCATCCTGGGAATGAAGCCTTTGGGATCCCAGCTTGCTGTGGGAAGGGTTGCCTGGGAACTAGTTTCTAATTAAACTAGCTCTGCCATGCTCACTTCAGATAGCAGAATAAGACTTTCAATGACAAGCTTGCCTGACTGCTCTGCTTGTGGGCCTGGGGTTTGATTTCATTTCTGTCCCCTTTACCTCCCAAGGCCTCTAGAACAAAGCTTCTGATTTTGAGGGATCAGCAAATGTGTTCTGATTGATAGCAGTTTCTGTGTTTTTTTACTTTGCTAGGTTTTCAGTTTCCCCTTTATTTTTAATCTCCTAATTCCTTATTTTCTTGTCATCTTTTTGATGATTTTTACACTTCTTTAAAAATATATTTTTTAGTTGCTTCCAGAAGGAGGGTTGGTCTAAATAACCTACTCCACTATTACTAGAAATAAGAAAGTCTATCCTACGCATTTTACCCTCTAAACTCATTTAAAATTCTCAAAAGAATAATATCCAAAGAATACCCTACCATTATCTCTTTTATCTAGGTAGGTCTTTGCACACATCTATAATTATTTGTTAAGGAAAAAATTTAAAAGTTCTCTGTTTTTCCTTTAAGGATCCACTCAGTCCTTGCCATTCCAAAGTCCTTTTTCCCAGATGTTCTGTCTTGCTATGTTCTCCTCTTTGGACAGCCTTCTTGTCAACGTGACCCAGAATGCAGCAGCTAAAAGGAAATACAATGGTCCCCTTCTCATTCCAGAAATTAAGAAATTGAAGCCCGGAGAAGGGAAAGAACTTGCCCAAGTTCACACAAAGAATTACTGTTGTGCCTGATACCAGAACCCACATCCTTCTCGCCCAGCCTGACAGCGTTTCCACGATCACATGTGAGCCCTTCGTGCTGTCGAGCCAAGCTCGCCTCTCTGCAACTTCCATGTAGTAATTAATCAAGAAATGGCAAGATGTGTGTCTTCTAAATCTGGGAAAAGCACCAAAAGAACTTGGTACATTTTTATGTAATCTTTATCTGCTTAGTTCTGAGGATAAAGGTCTCCATCCCCAAACAGCTGAAGGAGGAGGAAGTAGTCAACAAACACTCCTCGAGAAAATAATAGTTCACATGGTTTTATTTTAGCGGTCCTCTTTTATTTAATTCCTATCTGTAAGACCTCTGAATCTAAGGAGCCCTGAAATGCCATAGAATACACCCACTGTCCTCCTGGAAGACTTCCAGTAAAAACAGCTTCTAATTAAACTAGCTCTGCCATGCTCACTTCAGATAGCAGAATAAGACTTCCAATGACAAGCTTGTTTGACTGCATTGACAGTTTATTACTTGTTAAATAATCATTGAGTCTTGCTGTTCCTATCCATCTTACAACCTTTCACTAACTGAACATAGAAGAATTGTAAGACAAACAAACAAGCAAGCAAGCAAACACACTAACCAGAATAGGAAAAAAATAATGGCAATGCTTAGGCAAACTTGAAGGCTGATAATGAAATCCATTAAGAAAGGAAGCAAAATGACTAATTCAGGAACTGGGTAGTAACTCATTCAATCTAATTTCTTAAACTCTTGAACTCCTGGCCTCTGAACACTTCCCTGACCATATGTCCTCCTGAGCCCCATCCCACCCTGCAGACAGACGTGTGTGCATGTGCGCGCGCGGGCACACCCCCCCCCCCCCCACCCCAGTGCCCTATCCGTCCTGTCTACTCAATGGTTCTCAGATCTGGCAGACTGTCCCAGACCTCTGTGCCTTGGAGCATGCTATTTCCTAAGATGTAACACTGCATGAGTTTGGACAATTAAGTTCCTGAACACTCCCAGAAAATGTGCTACACACATTACTGAATATCACTATGGTCACCTTCAAAGTACTGCCCTTGGGAGGCCGTGTACTGATGCCAGTACCTAGTCCAACCTTCAAACAATTTTTCTAGGTAAGTTTGAGAACTTAATTATCTGAATTTCATAAGACAACGGCTCCAATGGCCATTCCAGACAATGGAATTGCTTTGATGAAGAAAATGAAGCACTGAGCGCTTAAATTAACTGGCCCAGGGGAAAGTAGGGGCTTCTTGATGGTGAGGGGACAGAGCTAGGGTCTCCTCCAGGGCGTCCTTCCTGGCCAGTACTAATATGTCACTGGCAACCTTTCACTGGCTGGAGCACGCCCATGTGCTGGGGCCTTACAGTTGTGGACAACAGGATCCATTCCAAAGTCAGGTCTTTGGAGTCACGACTTTTAATAAACTGATGCAGGTCAATTTTTTCAGGCCAACCTTCTGATATCCTTCTTCTCTATGTTCCAGCCAAAGTCCCCATGGGAGACGAGACTGTGTCTCTACCATCTCACATCTCTGGAAGAGATGAGGAGGGGCTCAAAACATTCACCTTTCATGCCTCCTACTTTACTGCTCACTCTTTGTGATGATTTTAAGCCGTCCTGTCCACCATCCTTTCTTCTCCAAAAGTAAAATTTCTCCTCCCTGTCCAAGAACTGACACAGATGGCACCTGCTCTGTGAGGGCTCTGCTGATTTTGCCCAGTTGCGTCAGTTCATCCTCTTTCTCTGAGCTCCCTCAGCATCCCCCGTCCTTGGACCATGGCTCAAACCCTGCTCTCGGACATCCCAGCAGATCTCTGTCTGTGGGATTCTTTCCACCCTGATGATCTGCTTTTTTGGAGCAGAGGTTTTATGCCTTGACCTAGAGACCTTGATTATCTTGGCTCTAAATCAGCCGTGGAGCTTTGTAATATACAATGACCTTATCCACACTCTCAAAAATTCTGATTTATCTTTTGGATGTAGAAGCCAGACATTGGTTTTAAGAAAAAAAAAAAAATAATAATAATCCACTGGTGGTTCTGAGGAAGGCATTTCAGAGCCACAGTTTTGAGGAACAAAGGGTGCTCCAGAGCAGGCTGCCAAAGTCAGCTGTATTCTTGGTACCTGGTAAACACACTCCTCCCCGCTGGCAGAGCCCTCAGGTCGTAAGGGTGAGTGTGACTAAGAGTCTAAAAAGAGCTTTGGGGAGAATCCTTAAGGTCCCTGCCAAGTCCAAACTTCTATTATGCTGCTGGCATTTTTTGACATAAGAGTTAATTTCACTCACCCAAAGCAGTGCCTCCCACCCACCATAGTGATATCAGGGAAAAGTACAAATGTTTGTTTCAGAGATCAACGCAATTTATTTAGAGGAGAAAAACTTCAGAATCAGCAAGTATAATCCCACCTGGAGAAATTGAGGCTCAGAAAAATGAAGGGAGCTGCCCAAGTTTCCAGTTTTCCTGCTGCAGCCCCTCTTATGCCTTTACATGCCCTGTCCACCTCACCCCCACCAGGTCCCCACTGGTGGGGATATTTGGAAGTGAAGAGGAAGGGTTGACCTGTGGCCTGCCATTTATATCCAAGCAAGGAAACCAGCCTGGTCACCCAGCCAAAATTTAATTCCCAATGGAATCCGCCCTCATAAAAGAGATACACACACACACACACACTATCACATAATTCAACTCTTTAACCACAGTATTATCAATTCCAGTGTTAAGCAGCTGCTTTTTTAAACACAGGATTGAAATTGAATTCTGAGGCACAATCCAAGAGATAAAAGTCAAAAAAACCAATACGCAATGATTGTGTATGCACGACCACAACCCTTAATCTCTGCCATCCTCCGCAGTGTAAACAAATCTGCTGATTGTTGATGATATTGCTGAAAACATCACTAATCAAACCTTAAATACCAAATACATTTAAGCAAATAACACTCCAGTTACAGTCATTCTAGTTCATCCTGAAGGAAATCCAAATTGGAGACCAGTCTGAAAATGGCCAGAGCTATAGTAGCTTCGCATTAATTGACCGACATCCTAGAGGCAGAGCTTTCTCTTAAGTGCAGAAGGCCTGAAATACAAAAGGAAATAAGGAAGAGGTCCAGGAGGCAAGCGCTAATGCAATTTCAAACTGGAATTACATCAGCAGCTTTAAACAGATGGCAGAATGGGAATAAATGTGTTAGCTCCTTTCTCTTACTTGGGCTTTCATTGTTTATATCATTAAAAATAAGGAGAGTTTAAAATAACATATATCGTCATGTAGCTACTCACAGAGACATGAAAAACTAGTTTGAAGAAAAGAGTGAATTTGGTTATACTCCTGTTGTTTTGTAAACAACTGGGTGAATTCAATTAAGTAACCAGCTGGCTATTTACAAAAGTGAATTGTAAAGACACTCTGATTATGACTGAGCAGGGTATAGAAAACTCTGGATTATCCAGAGATTGGTTTTGGAACACTTCTCCTGTGGATAAGAAAGCGTCAGTGAGTTATAGAATTTTATCATTCATGTATCCGTGGACCTTATTGATTATCTAGTTCAAGGGTGGCAAATAAATGCTACAAATGTCACTGTCATTTTCTGCTCTTAGATAATGGCAATGTCACTAGCCTGTCCTACGTGAGATTTATCCCCAGCTGTCTTCTGAAGATCCCTCCATGCAATTTTATTGTGGCAGACCGGGTATGTGGAAACCCATTTGCCATCCCTGATTGAGTCCAATGCATTCCTTTTTCAGATGAAGACACTGAAGCTCACAAAAGATGCTATGAGTTTTACCTTGTTCTCTCTTGGATCACTCTCTGGGAGAGGCCACGGCCACGTTGTGAGATGCTCAGGCAGTCCTGTGGAGATGTCCACGTGGTGAGGAACAAGACTGCTTTGCCACCCATGTGAGTGAGCCATCGGAAAGCTCACATCCAGCCCTCAGATTGTAGCAGCTCTAGTTAGCATTTTTTTTTTTTTTTTTTCACTTCAGGTGTTTTGTTTTTTTTTAATTTCAGAACATGTTTTGTTTATAAACTTGTTTTTTTTGTACAAACTGAGGCAGAGTTATACATGTGCCCTTCACCTAGATAGTGTGCTCTGCACCCAATAGGTATGAATTGACTTATCCTCTCCTTTCCCTTCCCCCAGCTTGATTTTCATTGAGATTTATTTCCATATGTGCACTTAAGTATTGATCGATTAATTCCAACTTAGTAGTGAGTATTATGTGTTTGTTTCTCCGTTCTTGTCATATTTCACTTATAAGAATTGTTTCCAGTTCCATCCAGATTATGACAAAAGATACTAGATCACCATTTTTTTTTAAGGCTAAGTAGTATACCATAGTATGTATATATCACATTTTATTAATCCATTCATGTATTGGTGGGCACTTGGGTTGTTTCCACATATTTGCAATTGTGAATTGTGCTGCTATAAACATTCAAGTTCAGTTGTCCTTTTTTTTTGAGACAGAGTCTCACTATGTCACCCTTGGTAGAGTGCTGTGGTGTCACAGCTCACTGCAACCTCCAACTCTTGGGCTTAAGCAATTCTCTTGCCCGAGCCTCCCCAGGAGCTGGGACTATAGGCACCCACCACAATGGTATTTTTTTGTTGCAGATGTTTAGCTAGCTCAGGCCAGGTTCAAATTTGCCACTCTTGGTGTATGTGGCTGGCACCATAACTACTGTGCTATCGGCACCAAGCCATCAGTTGTCCTTTTTATAAAATGACCTTCTTTCCTTTGAGTATAGACCCAGCAGTGGGATTGCTGGATCAAATGATAGGTCTACTTTAAGTTCTTTGCAGTATCTTCATATAATTTTTCATAGAGGTTGTACTAGTTTGGAGTCCTATCAACAGTATATAAGAGTTTTGCTTTTTTTTTCTCTCTGCATCCATGCCAGCATCTTTTGGGACTTGTTAATATGAGTTATTCTTATCGGAGTTAAGTTATATCACATTGTGGTTTTACTTTGTGTTTCCCTAATGATTTGAGACATGGAGCATTTTTTTCACAAATTTGTTGACTATTAGTATATCTTGATGTGAAAAATTTCTTTTCATGTCTTTTGTCCATTTTTTAATGAGCTTATTTAGTTATTTCTTGCTAATTTGCTTGAGTTCTTTGAGGATTCTGGTTATCAGTCTTTTATCAGATATATAGTCTGTATAAGAATATTTTCTCCCATGCTGTGTCCTATTTGCTCTTTTGATTGTGTTCTTGGCTATGCAGAAGCTTTTTGATAGGATGAGTTCCCATTTATTTATTTTTGTTATTGTTGTGATTGCTTTTGGTTAGTCAAATCAAAGACACAATACCTTTTGAGGTAGCAACAAAGAAAATAAAATACCCAAGAATATATTTAATAAAGGAGATGAAAGATTTTTATAGGGAGATTTATGAAACACCAAGGATAGAAATTGCAGAGGATATAAAAAGATGGAAAAATATACCATAATCATGGATCAAAAGAATCAACCTTGTTAAAATGGCTACACAACTCAGTTATTTATAGTTTCAGTGCAATACCCATTAAAATATCAATGCCATTTTTTGCTGATCTAGAAAAAATAGTTGTATGTTTGTATGGAGCCAGAAATGATCTCTAATAGCCAATGCAACCTTACATAAAAAGAACAAAGTGAGAGGCATCACTTTACCATACTTTGGGTTATACTACAAGGCTGTAGTAACCAAAATAGCATGGTACAGGCACAAAAACAAAGACATAGACTCATGGATCAGAACAGAGAACCCAGAGATAAAATCATCCTCATATTCTCATATGATTTTTGAAAGAACAGATAAAAATATACACTGGAGAGAAGAATCCCTGTTCAATAAATGGTGCTGGGGAAACTGGATAGCCACATGTAAAAGACTGAAATAGGATCCACACCTCTCACCACTCACAACAATTAACCCACAATAGATAAAGACTAGCCAGTATTTTGGCAGCAACCCTGTGAAGAACCCTGAAACCACTGCCATTCAGCTAGGCTGGTGCTAAGCCTCACATCTATAGACAGTGTTGTTTTAAAACTACTCATTTCTGGGGCAATTTGTCACATAGCAGTAGATACCTAATGCAGAAGGAAATGAGTGATGACTTTAAACGTGCTATCTCTTTATCTATATTAGGGCTTATTTTCATATACTTCACTGTATTTTAACTTTATTTTGTATAACACTTGATTCTGCAAGTGAGGAGTAGAAGGATCAACCTGAGACTAAGTCATCGCTAACAGAAAATGCGAAATCTCGAGCTCCAGAAGTGAAATCCAGAGGATTTGAGCCAGTACTGTTTCCCTACCCCTGGTGTATGGAAATTAGGATTCAGAATAGTGTATTCCAAGATGACACCCCTGAGACCTCACTGCCTTATCTTAGCATCTGGACTGGTCAGCTTCTCGTTAACATTTCACTCTAAGCCTTCTCAATCCTCTTGATGACTTTTGCACACACTAATTGAAGTCTTTGGTTTAGGAGAGAAAATAATAGACAATAGTTTTAAACTGATTTTGGTATCAACAAAAAATGATTATGGATCAAGGTTCACCAATATTTTACATACTTAATCATATTAAACAAAACGATATATCTTATGTATCTTACTGGTTTTTTTTTTTTTTTTAACTTTTGCTTTTCTTCAAAAACAGACAGATATTTACCAATAATTCTTTAAGGGAAAACTTCATACAAAATTAATTGCTTTAACAGACATTTAGGAAAAATTTTGACAGACATTTAGGAAAATTTTTGAATTATTTTAAGAGTTGAAAGATTTTTAAATCCCCTCATCCTTGCTTTACAATGAGATTTAAAAAAAAAATCACCTTAGGACCACAAATATTTGCTAGTTATTTAAAGCATATTTTATATGTTTGCATATGTTTTTATGCAAATATTTTAATGTTGAATTGGATGGATTTGTTGGTCCTATTACTTGAAAGAATTATCCCATTGCATGAAACATTTTCTAGGTGATATATTACTCAGAAACTTGTCCTAAGGCTGAGAAGCCAGTCCTGTTACAGTTTTAAAATACTTTCATATCCTTATCATGTCTAAAATAGCAAGTCCCGAATCTTTTACTTTTTGCCTTAATTTTGTAAAATTAAAACTTGTTTCAAATGACCTCTTACACACATATTCATACTGGGCTCTGTCCCCTCAAAACACCACGCCTAAATGAGCAGTAGAAAAGGACAGCAAAAATCCTCCTGAAGGTCAAGGGCATTAGGCTCCCATCTGATTCTGGGTGATTATAGGAGTTTATCCAAATACTTTCTTGCTTTGGGACTCAGTGTCTTCATCTATAAAATACAGTATCTGGTGGATGATCTCCAAATTCCTTCCAGGTCCAATATTCTAGGCTTTTAAATGAAGCACTTTAGGCTTGCCTTGTAGTAGCAACAAAGGCACTCTGCTTCCTGATACAAAACAATGAACTTAAAACTTTGTCTTTGACCTGTTAGGGACATCAAAAAGGATATATTTTACCTCCTTTTTCTTCAAACAGGTGCAGAATTGTCATTTCCATTTTACTACTGCTATGGACTGAATGTTTGTGTCACTCAAAAACTTATATGCAAGATTCTAATGCCCAATGTGATGGTATTTGGAGGTGGGGCTTTGGGGAGGTGCTTAGGTAATGAGGATGAAGCCCTCATGAACAGGATTAGTGCTCTTATAAGAGAGAGCTTTCTTGCCTTTCTACCACCTGAGGACACAGGGAGAAAATGGCCATCTATGAACCAGGAAGGCGGCCCTCACCAGATGTAGAATCTACTATTGCCTCAATCTTGGACGTCCCAGCCTTCAGAATTATGGGTAGTAAATTTCTGTTGCTTACAAGCCATTCCTGGTATTTTTGTCCTAGAAGCCTGAATAGGCTAAAACACTACTAAAGATTTGAGGGCTTCCTGGTTAGCTTTCTCTGAATGGGCCAATATTTAAAAACTGATTAGGTGGTAATTAAAAAAAAAAAAAGCAAAAACAAATGGCCAAAGAGAATAATTAACATTTATTGTATGCTTACTATATACTAAATATTGTTCTAAAACTTTATCTGCATTAAATCATTTAATACAACAAACCTATGAAGTAGATACTATTAGTCTTCCATTTCACAAATAAGGAAACTGAGGCCAGAGCAAAGCAACTGGCCTGAAGTTAAACAGAGCTCATAAGTGAGAAAGCTGAGATAAAAACCTGGGTAGTTTGTGCTTTTAATCCCTTGGCGAACACATGACAAGATGTATGTCTTCTAAGTATCAGTAAAATGAAAATAAACTACATACTATATGTTTAAACTAAATACTAATCCATCCAATTAAGAAAAGGTTTAAATGTGTAAAAATTAGATAATAGCTAAGGTAAAGAAGAATATAGGGTAAGGGTAATTTTTCATGTACTTCTGTTGGGAGTGTAAATTGGTGTTGCAATGTAAGTACATTTTCTGGGGAGAAGGATCTTCCTAGAGTATACTCACACATGTCCAAGGTTGTACAATGTGATGCTGTTATTACTGAAAAAAATTAATATCATCTGGAGTGGGGAGAGAAAACAAAACAATCACTAGAGGTGCATTAGTTTATTTTAAAGCTCCTTACATGATTCTAATGCAAAACCATTAGATTGCAAGATTCCATTTGATGAAATCTTACACTTTTTCTTTTTTTTTACTAAGATGCTTACAGATATATATGTAACTGACATGGACAGAAATGTGTAGATTATGTATTTTATGGTGCCATTTATGAAATAAAAACAAAACTGTGTTTTTCTATGAGTATATGTACATATATGTAAATACAATAGTCCACCCTTGTCTGAAGTTTTGCTTTTTTGAGCTGTCAGGTACCATAGTCAGCTGAGGTTTGAAAACATTAATGAAAAATGCCAGAAATAAAGTTCATAAGTTTTTAAATCACACACTGTCTGGTGCCATCCTTCACAGGTAATGAATTATTCCCTGTCCCTTTACTGTATAGAAAAATCAGAGTGTATACAGGGTTCCTTTAGTACTATCTGTGTTTTCAGGCACCCACTGGGGCTCTTAGAACATGTCCTTCAAGAATAAGAGGGGATAAAAGGGGACCAAAAAAATCTAGGTAGATGCCAAAGTGACACGTGGTAGTTAGAAGAAGAACCAGAAATGGGAATGTGGTCAAAGATTTTTGCCTTAATGTTAATGTTTTAAATGTCTTACAAGTAGATAAAAAATAAAATTAAGAAGAATTTATAGGCATTAAGAAATGTATACATAAAAGCAATACAAAAATAGAAAAGTAAAAAACCCAAAAATAACACACAGGAAAAAACCATCCTTAAGATTTTGGTCTATATCCTTCCTATTTTTGTCTGTGATTACATATATGTTCATTTTAAACCTTTCTTGCTCTTTTTACACCAAACAGAAACTATTACATGTTGCTTTTCCCCTTTACAGTTGGCACAGTTTTCTCCACGGATGCTCCCAGGGCTTGTTCGCCTGTTCCTGAACTTTCCAGCCACCTCTCAGGCCTTCCATGGGAGCCTGGCTAGGGGTGTGGGGCAGCAGTAGGGAGGACTGTGATGTCACGTGGAAAAGACCCTGTGGAGGTTTGTCAGGCCCCCCTAACCCTGCCATAGGGCCTAGTATTCCTGATAAGGGACTCAAAGGTTAGGAAACAGAAACATGGAAACTGTTCCTTTTAGCACGTGAGTTTATTACTTGACTTTCAGACACATTGTCAGTCTGTATGAAAGTAGGGGTTCACCTCTAATAGACTTCTGCCCAAGAAATAGGATCAACCTATACAAAAGGACAGGCACTGGGTCATGTGATTTAAAAGGGAATCACCTGACACCTCTAACTCTCCAAGTGGATGTGACTGTCTTCCGGCCTGCATTACAACAATATAAATCAGTTGGCAGCATTGCAAAGGCTCTGTTCCCATGGCTTATTTCAACCTCCACATGTTTAAGCAACTCCTTCAGGGTAGGCACTGGATAGACAAAATACTAAAGAACTTGTTGCTGGTCTGTGGGCTCCTGTGGTCCAGAATGGAAGACATATATATGTGAAGAGTCCTGATTCAAGGCAGATTATGCCATGCCCTGTGATTACCAGAGCCCTAACCAATTTGTCAAACGTGAATGTAATAATGGGGATAGCCTGATACATTCTGCTATCCCTAAATCCACATGCATGGGGGAATAGGACTAGTTGTCCTAACTGGTTTGCATTGGTTCATTCTTGAACTCAAAATGAAATCACAGCCCTACTATGGCCAGACTGTCCCCTCTGCATTCATGCATGTTATCTGCTTAAACAGTCACCTACCAGTGAGGAGGAGGGGCAGGGATGGTTTGTTTTCACATGTCCCTGACCGGCCCCCTTGGATTGTGACTTTAGAAAAGTTTGGCTGCATTTCAACTCCAGTTCAGGGGCAGTTAGCATTAAATACCCATGGTCTTTTAATGGCCTTGGTCTTTTAATTAAAAGACCTGTTCCTTTGACCATTGGTCTTTTAATGGTCTTTTAATGGCAGTGTGAGTTTGAACCATTCTGGACTCCACGTCCTCATCTGTTCTCTTCTGAGAATCAAATGAGTCAATGGATGTGCTAGCAGGTTCCACATTTTAAACAGCTATAGAAACACAAGGCTGTCACATAGATTTTCATCAAAGCTGCAGGTTTACTAAATGTTTCTATTTCATCCTTGGAGACCCATGCTTTTATTTGAAAGGCAGTGTTCATCTCCTCTTTTTTTGTGTGTGTGAGAATAATCTTTTTATCCAATGGCTTGAGTCTGTTTGCTAGAAAGCTGCCTAGGTAACAAGGTGGATATTCAAAAGTCAATCTGAAAACACTCTTTAAGAAGTGTCAAAAATCACAAATGTGTATCTTTTTTTGTTTTAAAAATTGACTTTATCCACTGTTTCACAATAACCCTGATGAAAATATTGTCAGTTTTAGGTGTATGCTTGCTGTGAATTCTGGCATTCTTTCTTCATGGGCTTGAATGTGGGTCTTGATTTATTCCTTTTAAATAGCCTGGTAATCCCTGGAGGAATATCACAATTTATAAGTAGCACTATTTACAATAAGATGGATTTTCCTATCTTGCTAATTAGAGTATTAATTTCCATTTACAAGGGGGTAATTCCTAGCATCAATCCTTGTCCTGTCATTGGGGTGGAAGCTGTTATTTTCAGAGGAAACTTCAGGAAGATCTATCTTTTCTATTCTAATCTCTAGTTGTGTTGCCACATAACAGAAAAAGAGAGAAAACAGATAAGATAATTTCCTCAGGGGTAGACTAAGGCAGAAATTGACACAGAACCACGCCACTCTGGATTTCAGGAGCACCTCAGAATCTCCTCCCCACACCAGGTATAAACACATTACCATCATTATTTTTGCAATATTCATGTTTCCTTTCCACTCCCCTCACATATTTCATTGTATCACCAGGTGCAAGAAGAAAATCATGTGGTAAAAACCTTTCCCCACATTCTCCGTTTCTCTGCTTTGAATCCCCGGCCACAGCTGCCAGCGGGGGCACCTCAAGAGCTTTCAGGAATTCAATCAGTTCTTAGATAAGAGCATAACAAGATGTTAACTTTCTCTGCGACTTGGATTTTCCACTTCTTGAGCAGTCTAATAATTTCCTTTCTAATGGGACACAGGAGTAACAAGAAATATAAAGATGCTTCTTGAAATGTAAAGTTCAAGACTTTAGGAACCCCCACATAGAAGGCTGACTCTCTCCTTTCTTCTCTTATCATTGGTTCCAGAACAACGATGATCAGAGGAGAATCAAGATCTGGAAAGCATCAGGAACTAGAGGTCAAGGTAAGGTATCAAACCCGAGCTGGATCAGGGAAGATCTGGAATCCCCGGGGTCAGGCTGGGAGACGTGGGCAGCACTGGCCAAAGGACGTGGTGCAGAGTCAATCCTTGGGGGCTTATTTGTTTTTTTCATAACATTTCATCGCTGTACCAAAGTTCCAGAACAGGGAGCAGGGATTTCAGAAGTCATCTAGTCTTCTTTTCTCTTCTTGACTGGTAACCTACAGCTTTCATTGAACTGGAATCCTAGATGCAAACAGGCCTAGGAAGTGACCTGTTCTAGCGGGAGCAGAGCAACCGAGGACTGGGTGTAGGGGTGTTTATAAGAACAGAATGGAACTAATGAAAGGACTCAATGTGTCTGAATATTTGAGGGTGAGGACGAGTTTTATAGCTTAGTTAGGGAACTTGGGGAAAGATGAATGACAAATACACAGAAAACTAAGCAATTGAAAGTAAGGAGACATTTACTAACTCTAAGGGACAAAAATGTACAAGAAAGGAAATGAAGCCATAGTATATTATATATACTGTAAGCATTGTTTACAGGATCATGATGTTGTAACACTAAATGTGGATCTAACCAAATATTGTTACATGATTATATCAGGAAGACAGGGGAAGAAAGATGTAAGTGAGAGGCAGTGAGGAAGAGACGTAAATCAAATCTTCCCTAACAGGAATTTAGGGAATGCAATGGGACTGGGATTGAAGCTTCAGGAACAAGTGTATGATCACCATGTCCCCTCCTCCTCCTTCAGTATTTGTGGGTCAGGGAGTTAGATTTTCCCTCTAGTGGGGTCCCGGAGTAAAGACAGCAAAGCAGAGAGAGAACTATAGTCACCCCATGATTGACATGTAATATGAAAAAAGGCAAGCTTTTGAGTTTGAAGGCACTGCAGATAGGGGGTTTTTGTTAATGTTTATAAGTTAGTTTATCTGATTGCTATAATCACTTCAATAAAAGTAATAACAAGTAAAAGAATGAAAAGATGGAAATAGCTTATTCTACCAACTCATTGAGTGTGCAGCAAAGGGTAGAGAAATCAGGGTGGTGAAAAGTAACTGTGGAAAAGACTTACAGGTATTTCACTACATGATGTAAATATACACACACAAATTTTAAAATATATAAATTACATAATATTTTTAATAATATAACTATAAATATAAAATACATGTAAATTATATATATTTATTAATACATACAAAATGTATAGATTATATACCATGAGATATATTTGATAGGCAAAGTAATGGCTCACAAAAATGTTCATATTTTAACCCTTAGAACTTGAGAATATGTTACCTTACATGGCAAAAGGGATTTTGCAGGTGACATGAAGGTTGAGAAAGTTGAGATAAGAAGATGGTGCAGAATTATTTGGGTGGGCCTAATCTAACTGCCTGAGAACCATTCCTGGCTTTAGAATCTCAGAAAGATGACAGCATGAAACGGACCCCATCTGCAGTACCTGGCTTTGAAGATGGGGGAAGAGGCCATAAGCTAAGGAATGTGAGTGATCTCTAGAAGGGACCTGGGAAAGGCAAGGAAATGTATTCCTACTTAGAGCCTTCAGAAAGAAATACAGTCCTACCAACATCTTGATTTCAGCCCAGGGAAATCAGTGTTGGACTGCTGACCTACAGTACTCTAAAATACTAAATTTGTGTTTCTTAAGCCACTAAGTCTGTGGTAATTTGTTATCTCAACAATAGAAAACCCATACACAGGCATACACATACATTTTAAGAGAAAAAAATTTTTGATTTTAAAAAAGTCAATGAAATGAAATGATATTAAAAAATTGTAAACATGGTTACAAATTAAAATGGAATATTTATAATTGTTATTAAAAATAAAAATATATCAAGCACAAGGTAAAAGAATAATTAGGTCTTCCCCAAATAGACTGGTCAAATATCTAGTGTCTAAACCTAGACTCTGTTACTGCAGCATGAATTTGAGCAACTTGCCTAATGTCTCTGGGCCTCAGTCTTCTCATCTGTAAGCTTCCACCTTACAGAGTTGGAGCAAGAGTGGAATAAAGACAAGGTACATGAACATGTTGGTACTAATGTTTAGGACAAACCAGCCATATGTCGTAGTAGATCATTGAATGTCCCAAACCAGTAAGAACAGCAACCCACTCTGTTTGGGTTTGACTCTCAGTTCTGTAACTTATTAATTATTACAGTCATTTATTATTTATGTCTTAACTTCTTCATATATTTATGGAAATAGTAAGACATTTGGCATTTGCTATGAAGGTCAAATGAGATAATGTTTTAATAAATTCAATACAGAAATTAGCTTTTTAGAGGCCAAATTAGAGGGAACAAGGGAGCAAGAAAGGAAGCTAAAAAACCAGTTAGAAGACAAAGATCACACCAACAAAAATGACAATGTTGACTTTGGACAAAGATATAAACCTAGAAAGCCAATGTGTTCGTTATCTAGATACATCGATCAACATACATGAAATCTATGAGCCAAACATCATATAGACCTATATGAAAAGTCATGTCATAATTGGAATATCACTTGATGAATAAGGAATCAGGCCAAGGGGGAAGTATAGTTTTTAGCAATAGAAATTTATTTCTGATTGTTCTGGAGGCTAGGAAGTCCACAATCAAGGGACTGGCAGATTCACTGCCTAGAGAGGACCCGCTGTCAGGTTTGTAGATGGTCATTGTATACTGTATCTTCAGAGGGTGGAAGAGGAGAACTCTGGTCCCCTCGGCTCCTTCTAAGGGCACTAATCCCACTCACCAGGGCTCCACCCTTATGACCTATTCATCTTCTAAAATCCCCACTCACTACTTCCATCCACTGAAGATTATGTTTCAACATACAAATTTGGGGAGGACACAAACATTCAGGTCATAGCGGAGCTTAGCCAGAGGAATAAAATATCTCACAATTCAGCATTGAGAGGGCCTGATTTATCCCTTCAACATTTATCCCTTCTCTTGAATGAAATTTCCAAGAGAACAGGAATGTTCAAGGTCTATTGGACACAATCTCTAGGTATGTTTTCACACTAAATATGCCTTCCCATGGGACTGTGGACCAAGGCTCCCTCATCCCTATAAAGAATGATAGATGGCCATTGATGGTATAAGTTCCCGTGATTCTCCTTCTCCCACTGGCTCTCATTGCTGACCCACTGCTGATTAGCACATTTTTGCTTTAGTTAGGTTCATGTATTTAAATACACAATGGTCATGTCTAGCCCAAGAGGGCCATGAAGTTAATCATTTTCAATCTTTCACCCTAGTTCATTAAATAGAGTAAAAGTCCCACAAAATCATTCTACTTTCCAATAGATAGAGAACATGGTCATAAAAATCAGAGAGGACCAAACTAATATTCAAATGATAGCAATTCAGCAATCACTCCCAAAAGGTAGCTGTAAAAGTAAGACCTATATGTAATTTTACCAAGTGCTTTAACTAATTCAAGAAAAACTGCAATTGTAAATCATTTCCCATTCATGACAGCTATCATGATGCACTGAAAACAACATATCCCTCCTAAGCATCTCAGGAATTCCAACTCTCTGTTGTCTGTACATGGTTGAAAGTTTGCCATGCTGCCCAGCACTGTGCACCCTCCTCCTGAATTCTTACTAGGGCACCAAGTTAGAGTTCTTAATAAACCGGAAGCAAGCTCCTTTTATTTAAGAACATCAACTTTCAATATCTTTAAATAGCCCACTTATTCATTTCTAACTTTTCCTTTGCTATAAATAAAAATAATAAGAAGTAACATCTCTAAAGTATTTACTGTGTTGCAGGAACTCTTGTAAGAGCTTTCATGCATTTAAAAAATGAACATTCATGGTATTTCCCATCATTCATTGGTAAGAAGAAAGTAATTGTATTATTGTTTCAGTTTATAGCCTGCCCAGAGGCCCCCTGAACACTGCTTGTGCTAATCCATATGCATTTATTTTGAGGTTTAACTCCCAAAAGCCATTTTTATTTCCCTTAGTTTCAAATTAGGGGGACTATTCTCTGTTGTCTTCAGATCTTGACCACAACTTACAAAAATATTTTGCAAACTATGAAGTGTTGCACATATATAAAGGTTTTATACTGGAGCCTGGCACTAATGCTCCTGTGTATATTTATAAGTAAGGAAACTGAGGCTGAAGGAGGAGATATATTTTTAAGGCCACTCAAAGAAAAGGCAGAAGATTCAGGACAAGACTCCCTGCCTCCATCTTTTAGCATCTTGCAGAGCTCCAAAGTGTGCTTAAGTCATTCTCAACCTTCTGTGGCCCATTTTCCACATATAATATCATCAAAAAGCAATTTTCTCCTTCTTCTGATTTTACCCTAACAAATGACTCCAAAACTTCAAAGTTTAAAACCAACACTTATTCCACAATTTCTGAGGATCAAGAATTCAGGAGTGGTTAGCTGC
Source organism: Loris lydekkerianus (assembly GCA_963574355.1). Taxonomy (NCBI): domain Eukaryota; kingdom Metazoa; phylum Chordata; class Mammalia; order Primates; family Lorisidae; genus Loris; species Loris lydekkerianus. The sequence continues at coordinate 25,194 of CAUYPK010037856.1, read as the reverse complement.
GTGCTTCTGGCTCAGGGTCTCTCAAGAGGTTACAGACAAGATGTCAGCCAAGGCTTTAGTCATCTGAAGGTTGCACCTTCAGGGGAACCTGCACCCAGCTCACACTGTGGCTGGTGGCTGGAGGCCTCAGTTTCTTGCCACGTGGGCCTCTCTGTAAGGCTACTCATGGCATGGCAAATGATCTGATCAACAAAGAGAAGGAGGAAAAGAGAAAGAGAGTAGGAAATAGAAAGAGGCTTGCTAAAACTTGAGTGCCAAACTAAAGAGCCTAAATTTTGTTCTACACTGATAACCAATGAGAATTGCTGATTATCTTTTCCAAGACTTCTTTTGGATTCATCAGTTGATGTCAGATTACTGTTTAATTATCTGGACTGAGATCATTCTACATTGCCTAAAATACTTCAGCAAATAGCCAACAGAGACTCAGGAAAATCAAATTTAGTTGCACGAGTCCTATTAACATTCTATGGTGGTGCATGAACACCACTGAAAGGGGAGCAGGTGATAACATAGTGAGTACCTTGTTAGAATGAAGGGCAAAAATGTTTATGTCCCAGTGTTTCCTTTTACAACATCTAGAATCACAAAGCCTATGGCTTTAGATTTAGAAAGGAACTTTGAAATTATCTAGCTCAGTGTAAGCTGATGAAAACACATCTATGTTTCTAGCTTCAACCACTCTCCTGAGCTGTAGACCTGTTTATCCAGCTGTCTGCTGGACATGTCAGTTGGTTGAACCATGGCTGCTTCCATTTGAACATGTCAGAAATTGGATTCATCATTTTTTCACCCTCTTCTGCCTTGTTTTTTTTTTAGTTAATTGAATTATCATCTGCCCTGTCACCCAACCCAGGAGCCAGCAGGCCATGTTCTGTTGAATGCAAGAAGCACATTCTGCAGTGAATACCACCTACTGACTACTGAAGCCCCCGACTCCTGTGTGCAACATTCTTCACTCTTGCCTGCCTTTTCGAGACCTAGTTCAAACATCACCTTCTCACTATAATATTAATCTATCCTTCATATTCCCTCATCTGCACTCTCCACACAATAATTGACAACACCCAACATGATTGCTGTTTATCTGAAACTCTAGACACCCAAAGACTAAGTGACATACTCAACTTGAAGTTCACTCAGTTTGTCAGAGCCAGGATTAGAAGATATCCTAAGGTACCTATGCCCAAAGACTTCCTATAATAAAATGCACCCTGCTGTTTAGCAGTGAAAAAGTTATCTGCGGGGCTGAATTTCTGGTTTTGTCTTTGAGGTTAAAGCTGTACCTTCAAAGATGTGTCCTGTGTTGGGGGTAGCAGAGCCTGCCTGCTAATATGCTGGTCAGTGGGCCCAGAGGGGGGTGCTGTTTGCACCGAGGGAATGGGTGGGGGTGTTTAGGACTTGCTTGCAGGACAGCCCTCTGGAGAGGAAATGCCACTCTGATTTGTGAGTCACCCATTTGGGCTCCATGGAGGCCCTGTCATGTAGGAACCTGTCAGCTTTCATCTCCATCTCTCCAGCCCCAGGGGCCAAAAGTCAAATTTGGTTTCTGCTCACTTGTTTGATTTTTAGTGCTCCTCCAGCTCCAGAACCTTTAGCAAGTGGCATCTGTTAAAAGTTAAAGATGGAAATCTCCAAGCTGGGCCCATGCTCCTCCTGACAAGTGTGTTATTGCTAGGAAATCTCTCACCGGAGACTATCCCACCCCTAGTCTTGCTAAAAGGCACTTTCAGAGATGGAAAAGGCTCTTAGAGCTTTTTTTTTTTTTTTTTTTACAATGGACTGAGCTGGCCTAAAATCGTCACCTTTGTCCTCCCAGGTGACCATTCACTATCTCCAGCTCTCTGACAATCAGTGAAAAATGTGAGGAGACAGACACAAAGGAAATCACTCCCTTAATACATACTCGAAAGAATCCTCTTAGGGGCAAACAGAAAAGCAGCAGCAACTTGGAAGAAAATCGGAAGGGTGGGTGGATGTGAGGGGATAAGGTGGGCTGCACCTCTGAGCTTTGGTTTTGCCCTTGCATGTATCCTGTCTCTCTTAAAGTTCTCTGCCTTTGATCTTGTGGCCACCAGCATATCTGGCCCTTCTCTTGTGGGCCCTGGGAACCCAGACCTTTTCCTTGTTTCTCTTGAATGTAAATGAAATGAGCTACTACTTTCCAAAGGGATTTCACTAACACACTGAAGAAAATAACAGCATTGAAAACAAGCCAGCTTACTCAGGAAAAGGGACAACATATTGGTCCTTAGAATCCCAAGATCAAGGGAACTTGCTCAAGCTTCCCCAGTGCCTTATCCAGGTCCAGCCCTTGTGGTGCTTCTTCCCCTATAAGTTACCTGCCCTTCCCTCAACCATAAGTCCTCTGGGTACCATTTTGCTTTCTCATACCTGGAAGATGACATGGAGGGTCCTCTTGTTCAAACCAAGACAGAGCAGGGAAGACCAGTCAGGAGATAACTGAAATCAAAATTAAAGCAGTGGAGGTAGAGCTGAGCAGCAGTATAAGATGCAAGAAATATTTAGGAGTTAGAATAGGTAAAATTTTAGGCCCTGTTAGACATGGGGTAGGAGTGAATCTTCTTTTTTCTTTTTTTTATGAGTTATCTCTTGAACTCAAATTGGAATTCCTTCCGTATGATATTTGGATGTTGGAAATAGTATTGCTGAAAAACAAATTTACCTTAGACCCCCTTAATATTTTGAAATAAAAAAAATGCTATCCTTCAGGAATATCAAAATGTTTTTAGAGTGCTAAATGAATGGATTGCCCTCCAGCCCAAAGGATGAATTAAAATTCAATTGATTAAAAAAGAATATTGAGTATAAGTTACCAGTAATTAAAATAGGTCACCATCTGGATTTTTAGACAGAAGAGATGTAAGAGGCTGGTTGCAGTGGCTCACACCTCTAATCCTAGCACTCCGGGAAGCCAGGGCTGGTGAATTGCTTGAGCTCACGCGTTGGAGAACAGCCTGAGCAAGAGGCTCTAAAAAAACAGCCGGGCATTGTGGGCAGGTACCTGTAGTCCCAGCTACTTGGGAGGCTGAGGCAAGAGGAACACTTGAGCCCAGGAATTTAAGGTCGCTGTGAGCTATGATGCCATGGCACTGTACCAAGTGATGGCAAAGTGAGAGTCTGTTTCCAAAAAAAAAAGAAAGAAAGAAAGAAAGAAAGATGAGAAGCACATAGAGACGTAAGGAATTGGAGAGGAATTTTATTATCAATAAAGATACATGTAACAGAATACCACTCTATTAAACATACCAATCTATTAAAAAAAATAATTTACTAAGCTTTAATTTACATACAATAAAATGCCCACACTTTAAGTGTACAGTTTATGAGTTTTGACAAATGTATATACTTGGTATAATCACTTCAATCAAGATTAGCATATTTTTATCACTTTAAAAGATATCCTTGTGCCTCTGCCCAGTCAAAAGCCCCACTCCTATCCCTAGGGACCCATTAATCTGCTTTCTGTCACTATGGATCAATTTTGCATGTTCTAGAATTTCATATAAATGGAACCATATAGCATATAACCTTTTGTGTCTAGTCAACCTTCACTCAGCATTATGTTTCTGAGATTCATCAGTTCATTTCATTGTTGAGTAATATTCCATTGTTTGGATATATCACAGTTTGTTTGTCCATTCACCTACTGATGGATGTTTGGACTATACCAAGTTTTCAGCTATTACAAATAAAGCTGCTCCAAATGTTTGTGCACAAGTCATTGGGCAGACATATGTTTCCATTCTCTTGGTGAAATACCTAAGAGTGAAATTGCTTGGTCATATGGTTAAGTGTACATTTAATTTTATAAAAAACTGGCAGCTCATTTTCTAACCAATTGAACATATCTTACTATTGTTCATCATCACAATGCAAGGATGAGGAACCAAATAAATTTGGTCCAAATTCTACTTGAATAAAATTAGTGAGTTCTGAATAATAATAAGATTAAGTCATTATAAGACAGTAATTTAAAAATGGTGTGGATTTTTAGTTTACATGAAAAGAATGTTTCTAAAAGACTATAATGTACACCAAGGAATGAGAAATTTTGTGAGCTTCATTTATTTTCTACAGAAGAAAAAAAACACTATGTTGTTATTTTATCAATGGGATTCAATTATATAATATAAAACTGTAAAGTGCTCCACACTCAGATATACGTGGGGTATTCTACTCTAATGGAAGCTGTTAGGGGACTTGTAGCATTGTTTTGCTTATAAAAAACATGTGGACACAGCATAAGCCATGATATCATACTTCTGAGTTGACTCAGCCAGAAAGCTGGGACATAGATGTTGCCAGGTAAGCCAACCACTTGGAAGATTATAGCTCCACTGTTCTAAAGAGTTCTCCTGTGGTTGGAAACCTTGACATTGCCCTAAGGAGCCTAACATCTCCAGGAATGGCCTAATCATTGGCTCAGAAATTTCTTCAGAAGCTGATTTACGCCAGCTGCCAATCTAGATAATCACCAGAGAGCCCCAATTAAAGTTCTGCTCATCGATCTTACCACCAGGATTTGGGACTTTAATACAAATCCACAAGTTAAAAAAAAAAAAAAAAGAAAGAAAGAAAGAAAGAAAAGACAATTACCCCCTGAGGAAAAAAAAGTAGCATTTTTTTAGTATGCACTATATAATACATTATTTATAAATTCATAGATGCATTTTTTTAACCCATCCTCTTAAATGTTGCATTGTTAGTCTAATAAGGTTGATATTCACAACTTTTACTTTTTCAGTTTTTCACGTGGAAAAGGGACATTAATCTAAAAGAAAATACAAATGAAAAAGTATTTTTAGCACTGACAAAAATAGGAACTATTTTAAAGTAATTTGTACTATTGTCATTGCTGGGGCCTTCATTAGCCTCCTAAGGAGGAAGTGTCCAATGTTTCTGCTTTTTCCTCCCAATGAGGCCAAGTTTAAAACATATACTCTCCACTGGGATTATGCGCAGATGTTAAAACTTGGCTAGAAAGGTGACAGGGTATCTTGATAATTGAGACAATCCTGGAAGTCGGCTGCTCTGTCCAACCGCTATGAACTAATAGTGGGTAATCAAACCCAGCATGTCTGCACAGATACCAGCAAATGCCAGACAGCTTCCTGTATGCACGGAATTCAGCCTTAATTAGTCACAGAGGAGGAATAGGCACATTTAAACTAATCCGAGGAATCATTATTGTTTGAGTTGCTTACACACAAACATGAAAATTGCTGCCCTCCCCCTGTCCAGAGGAGGAACTTTCTCCATCATTTCTCTTTTTTATTTTATCCTGGGATTTTTTTTTTTTTTTCCAGTAGCTCAATTTCACCAATGAGTAATAGATGGATGGTACATGTTAGAGTGGCCACTGCAAGACCTATCAATGGACTTTAAAATTGTTCAGATAGTTTTGTGCATGAAGAGCTATAGAGGGAGACAGACTTGACTATTGAGGCAGGGCCTTCTACAGCTGACCTTGGGTGTTTTTCCTGGGTAACAATAACCAAAGTATCCACTGGGGGTTTTCCTGTTGCCCCAGGATTGCAGCTTAGTCCTTAAGTGGAGAGCAAAGAGGCAGTTGGTGCTCCACTCTCTGAGTCCTAATCTCTCTAGGGCAGCCGTGGGTGGTTGAACCCAGCCACAGCAACATGGGGTTATTGAAAGTATTAATTCCAAAACCACCCATACCATCCACCATTCATAGCCAAACTCCACAGAATAAAAAGTTCTAGAGCTTGAGTGGTCAGCCTTTGGCTGTGGGTCATACTGCATCTGTGGCAGGCCACCTATTCCTTCCACGAGTTGGGCTGAGGGGGTTCTTCCTGCTCTTTGGAAGTTATGTGCTTCCCCTCCAAGTGTGCACAAAGAAATAAGGTGCCTGCAAGAAGAGGTGCAGCCCTTTCACGTCTTATCACTGCTTAGGCTGTGCAGCCTGAACAAGAAAGAGAAAGAGATCATGTTCTCAAGGTCCTCTTACCTATAGGTCCCTGACTTTCCCTATATAGAAGCTACCACTGTTCTTATCAAAACTGTAGAAAATGAGTTAGAGTAACAGCCAGCCAGCCTAGGAGGCCGCAACCTTCCCCAGTTAAATAGACATGGACCCTTTCCTCCTCCCTCCTCCTGGGCTCAGCACCCAGAGGATCAAAAGGAAGGTGGTGCTGAAAACCACACCCAGTCTCTCTCCACCCTCCCCATGCAAGCAGGGCCAAGGCACTTGAGGCTGTGAGGGCTTCTTCCTTCTCTGTCCCTGGATGGAATAAACTCTAGGCAAGCCCCTTAACCCTTCTTGGAACTCTCAGATAACAAAAAGTCCTGACACTTCTAATCACAAAGACGTTCTTTCAGTAAATAAAATGACCAGTTAAAGTGTAATTGTTCAAACTTCACTGTATTTAGAGTTAAAGCTCACTACCCCCAAGCCCTCCGAGATCTCTGATCTTCCTCCAAACTGGAGACAAGATGGCTCAGCTTCTTTCCCACTCTTTCCTCACCTTGCACTTCTACTTCTTACCCCCTTGCTGTTGGAAATAAATGGGGAAAAAGTTGAGGACTGCAGAGAAAAGAAGGGACGGGACAGGTACGTCCTGACTGGCATGGACACAAGCAGGCCGCAGTGCCCTTGGAGCAGAGCAGACTCCCAATGCTGACTCTGTCCCTGAGGGATGTTTTCATGTATGACTCAGAGGCACCCTCCTTTGCAGCCTGTGACTATGGCCCTCTTGATGTGAGCAAATCCTCCATCAGCCCCGTGAGTATCTAAAGTCCCTTTTTTTAAAGATAAGATTTACAGTTTATCTCTCAGGAATCAGGGACAAAGACTAGATAAATGCTTTATTGTATAACAGAACCACTGTCTTCTTTAACTTACGGTTACTTGAGGAGCATCCATGCGCTGGTCACTGTGAGCCCCACTCTCATTTTTTGTCTCCTACTGACCCTAGGTGGTCTAGCCCTGGTGACACTTCCAATATTTCTCACAGAACAAGACAGAAGTGAGTCTCTTGCAAAGGGTCCCAGAATGGAGGGGAAGCCAAATGTCTACAGTAGCTCCAGTTTTCCCCGCCCACTGCAGAACCCAGGGGCCTGGGAGAACTCTGCATGCATCACTGTGCCAATCCGGGAGAGGGACAATGCAGTAAAAAAGAACCAGTTTTTAACCATTCAATTGCAACCTTTCTCAATTCTGCCATCTGACAGTGTGACTCAGCTTCACTCCCAAGTTGTGGAATATTTGTGAGGATATTCTTGCTTGTGGATGGTTGCTGGCTGGATTTCTGTGGTGGGCAGAGAAGCTGGAAAACTCCTATTTTACTATCTTACTGACATCACCCTTCCAACATTATTTTAAATCTTAGAGAATATTATAACTTCACTGACATCTGGGGAATATTATTATTGTTACTTGTTAAAATGTTGGTAATGATTTGCATTTCTCTGATGATTAAAGATGATGAGCATTTTTTCATATGTCTGAAGGCCTGTCGAACTGGCTGGCAACCTGCAGAAGACTGATATTTCTCATTTTTTAATTAAATACAGAGTCCCTTGTGACTCAAAATGCTGTGTACCAGCAGCATCACCCTCTACTGGGAGCTTTTAAAAAATGCAGTCTCTTGGACTCCATTTCCCCACCTATGGAATTAGAATCTGTATTTCAACAAGATCTCCAGGTATTTTGTATGCACCAAAAAATGTGAGCATTTTGGCCTTCAAGTAAATGTGTAGCAGAGCTTGCTCTAAGCATTTGCAATTTTGGCTCATGAACAACATCAGTACCAAGAGAAAAGCACGATGCACATCCTTCTTCGTTTATAAAACAATCTCTCTGCATTTTGACTGGCCAGTGGACTCCACATAAAATCATACACTCAGCTTTCTTAACAGCAAAAACATGTGCTAACACCACTGCAGTTTTAATCACTGTGATACAATTCAAGAGTTGAGAGGTAGAAATAGAATCTATTTTGCATTGACACAATTAAATTTTGCTTATTAGTAAGTGAATCCTGCATATCAAAATGGGTTAAGAAAATTTAAGATTGGTCAAATCTTTGAAAAAGCTGAGTAATAAGGATGAAGTTAGTGTTCTTGTGGACAAAAAAAAAAAAAAAAAAAATCAGGCCTAATAGTCTTTTGGTGATTCAAGCATTCTTTTAAAATGTGTACAATTCAAACCCTGCTGCTGAAAGATGGTGTAGGAGAGAACAAAAGTCAAAATAACTATAGACCCAAATTAAAATGACTAATTGGTTTTCACTGTTCAACCAGAGGGAAGGAACATTTTCTTAAAGCTTGCCCACTTTCTTTTTGTCTTTTTGATACATTGAATAGGCCTAGCTGGTGTGTAGGGCATTAGACAAGAAAAAAATTTTGTGAAGCTCATACAGCAGACTCCAGGCTGCTGCGGAGTACATACAAAGGAAGAAAAGTCTGTGGACTGTGGCGACTGGGAGATGGCAGCAATGTCCTTCCAAAGAACAGACAAGCTGGAGGCTTCAGAGTTGGGCCTCTTACTAAACCAATTTAAGAAATTACACTAAAATATTTTACATTTGCTTATTCTTTATGACACTATTCTTTCAGCAATCTAATATTGCTTTTAATATTAAATATGCTTTCTGCAGTTTTTTAGACCTAGTTCAGTGGTTCTCAACCTTCCTAATGCCACAATGTATTTTCACTGTTAAAAGAGGGTCGCGACACACAAGTTGAGAACTGCTGACCTACTTAGAAAAAATTTGCAAAAAAAAAAAAAAAAAAAGTCTCTTGCTTTTGACTCCTATTCCCACTGCCAACCTGGCACAGACGGTAAACCTCTCACCAGTCTTCAAGTTAGGTTTAGCATCTTTTCATCTCCCACTCCACCCTATCTTGTACATTCCAGCCAGACTAATTTCATAAAGGCCAGCATTAATCATACTACTGCCCAGTCCCAAAAAACCTTAGTGGCTTCCCATTACCTACTAACATCCAAAAATTTTAGCTTTTTATTCGTGGTTACGGAATATAGTTTATCACCCAGAGTCACATCCTCAACTAATAGCTGGGTGTCTCTTTTTCAAGTCCTCTTTGTTTTGAGGACCACCTCTTCCACATCCTTGTGTGGTGGGAAACATCAGGTTTTGGGGGGTGGAACCTCAACCCAGGCTGGGCTAACCAGTGCATTGTATCTCTGTTGGTAACAGCTGGAGATGGGTGTATGACCCACATCAGACACTCAGGGCACATGGACTCAGCTGTAGGACTGTTTGGGGGTGGACGGATTTTTCCTTTGGACTGGGTGTTCCAATGATGTAAGCCTGAAGCTGCCAGCACCCAGCACTCCAATCCTTAAAAGGGCAGGAAGAATCTGGGAAGGCTCCAGGGTAGAAAATTTGAGCCATTAAATAAATCATACTTAAAGCCAGCTTAAGGTTACCTTTTAGTATTTTAGCTAGTATGTTTCTCTTTTCTGGTTGAGTTGCATTTTCTGTCCTTTGCAACCAAAAGAATATTTAAGAATACTAACAGTGTTCTACAAACTGTCTAACTTCCACAGTCATTATTCTTTATGTTATTCACCAAAGCCAGCCCAAGTTGTTCTTATGTTCTTTCCTCTCCTTGGAATATTCTCTGTTCCCATTTCATTGAAATGAAAGCGCATTCATTTTTCAAATTTGGTCTCAGATTCCATTTCTGTCCTGAAGACTTTCTTGATTGTCTAATTGAATAACTCTCCTTTGTTAGGAGCTCTTTTAAGATATGAAATTCTCTCAGTTCATAGTTTTTCTTTTTTTAAATTATTTCTGTGCTTTTTATCTCCCTATTAGATATATGCAGATGTGGAGGCAAAAATGTTGTTTTATTCTTTGTTTTGTTGTTGTTGTTTGTTTAAACAACATTATATATGTAGAAAATTCTCAGTAGCAATGGTATAAAATAGAATATTTTGGAAATATTTGGAATGGTATGAAAACTTTGAAAGTCAAGTAATTCTAAAATAACTAACTCTAAAGATGAATTTCAGATATAATTCTGTTAAATAAAATATTGATAAAACTGTTGATTTTACAAAGAGTCACACAATATTAAGGCTGAGAGAAAGCTTTTAGCTTTTGTGCACTGACCTCATTTTTTAAATGAAGGATGTGAAAACCAACAGTCAAGTGCTTAATTCTTAAAATGGTTTTCTGATGTGAAATAAATAATTCCATTTATGGTTGAATAAAGACATTTGGGGGCATAATTAATTCAAAGTATACTGGGTGATGACAAAATTCACTTCATGCCACAACATGTCGATATCTGAAAAATATTTTTTTGTCTTTTTTTTTTTTTTTTTTTTTTTTGTAGTCTTTGGCCAGGGCCGGGTTTGAACCCACCACCTCCGGTATATGGGGCCAGCACCCTACTCCTTTGAGCCACAGGTGCCGTCCACTGAAAAATATTTTTAATGAATTAGTACCCTAAGGGAGAAAACACAATGTCTAACCCTAAAGTAGACTTAGGAAAAGGTAGCTATTCTCCTAAAGAATTGTAGAAAGACATTTTAGAAATGTTCTGCCTTATATCAGTGAGAATGACCTTGGTTTGCTACTTACAAAAAGAGAGGATTTGATGTTTGAAAGAGTTCATACTAGAGGGAGAGATAAACAACATTGACACAATTATAGAAGTGATATAATCTTATAAGGAACTGGGAATTACGGTTTCTAATCCTGGTTAGATAATTCTTTTTTCTTGGATTATTCTATTCAGATTTAACTACTGTTATAACAGACCACTGTGTGAAGGAAAATAAAACCTTTTGAAAAAAGAAATAAGGTTTTGATGTGATATGTAATGCATAATGGGTGAATGCTTATAAAATTATAACTTAAAAAAAACAAAATAATCTGTTTTTTTAATAACCTATATCATTTTTCAGCTGGATGGTAGAGTCTAATGTTTTTAAGTTCCACAAAGAGTAAATCACTAGAATATTATATGTTATTATAATAAAAGTTCATAGTGCCTTAGTTTAGACTCCTGAACTATTTGTAAAAACCTCCTACATTTTTCAACCTCCTCTCTTCCTTCATTCTATTCTCTATAATGTCGTGAGGCTCAACATTCAAAAATAAACGTGAATTCCTTTAAAATATATACCTTTAAAAATACATATTTAAACGAAATCAACTATTTTCCTATTAATCAAAGAACAAAAGCCACATTTCTTTTCAGGACAATGAAAGCTCTTCCCTATTTTTCTTTCCAACATCCTTTTCCCCCAAGCTCCTGAGTATAATCCAGATTCATTCAGCTGATCACAGTCTCCTGAAAACACACCAGGTCACACCTCCACACCGTCCTGTTTCACGTTCCTTCCTCTTGCAACCCTCTCCCCTCCTTCTCCTCTTTTCATGTGCTCGGAAGTCTACATGTTTGCTTCAGGCTTACGTTCAAGTGTCAGATCCTCTATGAAGTTTTCCTTTACTGGCTGTCTTTGTGATTGCATAGTGGTTTAAGGTGCTCCTCATCTGCGTTATCTCACAAGTATAATTGCATATTTACAAGTCTGCCTCCTTCATCATGCTGTGAGGTCCCAGCAAGGACAGATTGTTCTTACACAGCACTGTTTCCTCCGTAGGGAGCACAGTGTCTGGCACACTATGAATGCTTATTAAATGCTTGTTGAATTAACAGATTTCCATTTTTCCATTAATAATAATATCTCCTTAGTTTTCCAAATTGATGCAGCCTATTTTCAAATAGTAATTACACAGGAAATGTGTTAATCAAGAAAAGAAATGGTGGGTTTTATTTATTTGACAAAATAAGAATTTTAGCATTTAAAACCAAAGAAGCCTTTTAAGCCATCTAGTAAAAAGCTATTTCCAGGGACATGAGGTATTAACAATGACAGAGACAGAGTTAAAAAGGATAATGTACATCATTTTATTATACAGATGAAGAATTTGCCGTCTGGACAACTTAAGGGACTAATTTGATCCAGGCCTCAGTTCTGGGCAATCCTCATTATCCAGCTCAAAAGAGCTGGAATTCCAGGGCTTAAGTGCTTCAGGAAAAGGAGTGTGAGAACCACCTGACCAGACTATTGGGACTTTCTGAAAACCGGTGAGGCCTAGACCAATGTTGAAGATGTGGTTCTCTTACCCAATGTCAAGAAAAGCTTTTGCAGTGGAGTTGGATCAGTGGAAATTTGATAGATTCTCTGCTATGACAAATGAGTGAGGCCCATTTTATACAAACAAGTACTCCTAAAAAGGCTTATTCAGTTTAGTAAATGGGATATGTAATGGCTTAAGATTTGGACTTTCTTAGACCTTGAGAAGAAAAAAATATTCACAACATAAATGACAATCAATAGGCAATTATGCTAAGATTGTGTTATATTGCAGATATCTTTTACAAGTAAAGTTTTAAAAGATAAGTAATCCAATAAGAACATGGGCAAAACGTGAACAGAAAATTCATTAATAAGGAAATGTAAATGTTTAATAAGTGTAAATGATCAATAGTTAGGAAAAATAGTAATGAAAGAAATGATTACCTAAACATTGGAGCACCATTGTCGCTTATCAAGTCCCAAGGTTTTTTTTTTTTTTTTTAATGCTCAGTATTGGAGAGGGGTTTTGAAATAGCCTCTTTTCTGCATTTCAGGGGGTGGGATGGGGGGTAGTATTATCATTAGCATAACCTTTCTGGAGGATGGTTTGGCAATATGGATCAAGCTTCAAAAATATTTATGCCCAGTGACTTATAGCATTTCCACTTTCAAGAATTTTAAAATAATCCCAAACTTATAGTAAGATTTATATATAATATATTGTTTTTAATAATGGAAATTAGAAATAATTTAAGTGACCAACAACAGGAAAATATAAATTTATAATTTTGGGTATGATGAAACACTATCATTAAAAAATAATGATTTGGAAACTAATGGCATGGAATACATTTTAGAAAATTCTAATAAAAAAGTAGTCTGTATTATAATATAATATGCACAGCAGTATCTGTGTGTGTGTATGGGGTACATGTTTGTGTATATATTCATGCATATGCATATATCTAGAATCTCTTGCTCTGTGACTCTGCCCGTAGTAGATATTCACTATAAGAACTTGTGAAGAAAATTGCCAAAAATGGACTTGTCAATTCACTATCCAAATTCATTACCTAAATTAAAAAAATAAACAACTCTACCAGGAATGGCAAACACTAGCTGGGGAAATCTAGAAGAGTCCTGGCAGGGAGCTGTAGGCAGCATGGCATACTTAACGCACCTGTTCCCTGTAGGAGTTTGTGGGTCATCATATGGTTTTCCCCACCCTTCCCTGAGAAGCTAGACAATCAAGGGTGACACGGTCAAAAGATCTACTAGTCCAAGTCCAATTCTGATATTATTTGTATATCTGATTCATTATTTTATTATTTGCATGACAACACATATTTCTTTTGGTTCAAGAAAATGCAATTTGTGTCTGCTAATGTACAGTCTCCATGAGTGCTGCATGAAAACATGCCTGCTAATGAGTTCATTAAGAGCTTAATAATTAAGCAATTAGTGTTTTATATGCATTTCATTATGTAAAAATTCTTGGTGCCTGTTACATTTGTATTTAAGAGTGCTTTAATGATATTTGTGGAAATTATTTAGAGGGTTTTCATAGGCTGAGAACATTTTTAAAAATTAGAATAGTGAGGTATAAGTGAGTTAACTGAAAATTTACTATCCAATACTTTTTAATAAGCACATAATAAAGGTAAGAGATGTTCTATGTATGTGTGCATGTGTGCGTGTGTTTAATTTTTGTTCTGGAATTAAATACTCTCAGGTGTTAGTGGTGTCTACTCTGTGGCGCTACAAGTTTATGTTGAATTTTACATATTTTTCAAATTTTATAAAATGAGGTTTGCCATGAAGTTTTGCCAATGAAACAAAAGAAGGAAGAGACATAAATGAGGGTCTCTGAACTTTGTTTCACTGGCTTGAGTGAGGAGGGAAGATTTTGAGCCACGTTTGTATAACGGATGTGGGAATAGTGTGTTTTTTGTAGCAAATTAACATGGTTAAAACTTTTAGAGCGTGTGAGGGACTCTGAAGGCAGAGTCTGTGAGGAACTATTTAGCAGGTTCCTCTCTTTTGCATCTTAACCATTCATATAACTTTCTGTCTTTTGAATACCATGAAAACCAGAGGACAAGACCCAGCAACTCACAAAGGCATTTAACATCACGCTGGATACCTTGTATTTATATTTTCTGTAGGGAGTGAACAGCAACCTTTACAAGTACTGTTAACACCATGTGGCAGAGAGACAAAAACAGTCCTATAGTTTAACAGGCCCCAGATCCCCATATTAACAGTGGTGAACGTTCATTAACTCTCTTGAAGTCCTGTTTGCTACCTTCTTCTTCTTTCTGAGGCACCTCAGGGAATACTCACAGGTCCCCGCTTCATCTGGGGACTTCTTTGGATTTCTTGCTTTCTCATAGCCATTTCTTGAGGCTTTCATAGCAATTCATACAACACTTTGTTTCGTGTGTGGAGGTCAGACCCCAGACCCGTAAGAGCTGGCTGTGGGTTTTAATCAAACAAAGGTTGAGGCTAACAGAATAGGGTTTACGATGTAGAAGGAAAATGCAGCTGGAGGTCTGATGTTGCTATTTCCAGCTGTCTCCCTTGGCTAACACTGTAGTAAAAGGTACGCTCTTTCAGGGATGACTTTGACTACATTCTTAGCAGGGTTCCTAAACTTGGACAGTTCATGGCTCGCAGAAGCAGTACCTGAGGATGCTTTTCGTTTATTATGGTCCTTTATTTATTTAGCTCCTTGTTTTGTCCCTTTGAGATCAGCACCTTGCTGTTGCGGCTGCTTGCCAAAGCCCCATCAAACAAGAGTTCTGAGCCCTTAAGATGGAATCACGCCCCCACCGTGAATAACTGAAAGAATTGCAGTAACTTTGAGATTAAAAAATGTTTCCTACAGTTTCAAAGTATCAAATGCCTGGGCTTTGGCCCCAGTACAAAGAATCTGGTTACTCACCCAGTCTCCTTCCATTCTCTCAAAAGTTCTTGCAAACAGAACAAGCATTTGGATTAGAATATCAAGCTTGTTCCGGGTGTGGGTCGAGGGTGATTTTCAAGGCAGACTCCAGCCGTCATGTTCTCATTTTCTCTGTTTCATTTCTCATGAGCCACAGTTGGGAAATCAGAATTAATAATACCGTGGTTAATTAATAATATAGTGGTTATTACTGTTTTAGGATATGCAAAATATCATTGAATCCCAGCTCTTATAAACACTGAACGTATGTGGTTTTCAAAAATTTCTGAATCTCACTGGGCCTTAGCTTCTGCATCTGTAAAATGGAGATAACACTCTTATGGTCTGTTGCAAAGACTGTACATAAATTCTGTGAAACACTGAGCGTGATGTCTTGCACATCTCAGATAATGGATAAGTTGTGACTATTGTGACTATAATTATGATGAGGATTAAATTTTCAACTTTCCTTCTGTTGCAATCATGTGGCAAAAACCCACTTCTGGTTAAATTCAACCTTTTACGATTTTCATACCTGCAAGACATTGCTGGCCACATCTTACCTTCAGAACCACAAAGCTCAAGTAGTTCTTGGTGCTACCCAGCAAATCCTGCCGCATTCCTTATTTAACTCACTGTCTCACTTTACTGATCCTGAACCCCTAACTTCTCTCTCCTCATTCTCAGCTGATTGCTATTTTTAAAAATTGTATTGGGTAAAGGGGGAAAAACAAGACTAATTTCCACATCCTCCTTGTATCTGTGCCCGTCTACCTTTCCTTCTGTTTTAAAAGACAAAGCTTCTTCTCTGGAGGCTAACTCTTCCTCTTGTGAATTGGATTCCATCCTCTCTCGTCTCAAGACCATGCCTACTCTCTTCCCATCTCTCTCTTGCATTGTAATTTGTTGCCTCTCTCCTGGCTCATTTCCGTGAGCCTAAGAAACAGGCACAGTATATCCTGCCTTAAAACAACACGCTTCCACGACGTCTCATTCTCCACCTAGCAGTTCTTTTCTCCCATCCTTCAGAGCTGACCTCCCTGAGAAATTTGACAACTGCTGCTGTTTTTACTTTCCGTGTACTAATGTTTCCAGAATCTAATCCATTCAGGCTTTAGTCCACCCTGAGTCACTAAAACTGCTTTTGTCAAAGTTGTAATGATTTTTACATCCTTGAATTTCATGTCAGTTCTCAGTTCATGTCTTCCGGATCGTCACTTCCTTCTTCTAAAAACATCGTTTTGACGATCCCTGGGACGCTGCTCTCTCTGGCATTCTCTCACTTCCCTGTCTGTGTGTTGTGCACCTGACTTTAAACAGCCTTGCTGTGCCCAGGCCCAGTATGATCGCTTCTGATATTATGCTACAGGCCAGGTTCTGTCTGAAGCCAAACTTCATGGCATAACCCTGATAAATATTCTTATACATTTTAGTAGAGATGCTCAAATTTCATCATGCATAGAAACCACCCAAGAACTTAAAAGAAATCTAGATCTATTGGCTTATCCCCAAGAGAGTTTGATCCTATGAGTCTGCGTGGGGTCTTTTAAAGTAAGCATTCCAGATGCTTCTGCTGCAGAAAGTTCTAGAATGCTGTTTTGAGACGCACTGGACTGTACCCTTTTATATTCTCTATCACTGTTAATCCATATGCTACAGTATTCGAAGGTTTGGGAAAGGTTGTAATAAGCAAGATTGTGAATGTGTGCTTTCCCCACATTCAGAAATATTTGTGTTTGGGATTATGGTTTGGTACCTTTATCTTTTTTGTATGAATTCCAGGGGAGTTGTGACATATAACATATGTCATTAACTCTGGAAAGTCTGTATGTGTTATATGGGTGTTCCCTACATTTTGACACACACACAAACACATACACACACACACACACACACAGTAGATGAGATAAACACCAAAATCTCATACAGATCTACAAATAAATAGGGGAAAGTGGGGAAAGCAGCAGGGCTTACTATCTGGGAAATGTAGGCTACCACTGAAGCAGCCTAGGTGTATGTAAGGAAGTGCAGGCTGCTAGATGTAACCCCAGGATCCACATCCACAAAGGGAAAAGGAACACAAGCCAAGGAGGTTTGAAATGTGTGCTGGGTTCAGACATGTTGGCCTTCAATAGGCTCTCAGCCTCACTCACCTCAGTTTCTTGACTGCTTATGCAGTTTTAACCTGGCCTACCATACACAATGACAGAAATTAAGCTAGTGACTTTTTTCTGATCAAATGAAATACTTTGTGACATTTCTAGAACATGGTTTATGCTCAGTGAGTAACTACTCTTTCTTTTAAATTTTTTCCCTCAGCAACCCCACCCTACTATAAGGATCTCTGCCATTTTGCTCTAATATATGACGGTTTATGAGTAACTGCTATTCCTTGCAACTGAACTAGCTGTGGCTAACTATAATGAATACATTAAAATACACACCAACACAGCTAGAATATTACTAATAATCATATACTAAGAATTTCCATGAAAGCAAGCATTTCTAAATCAGTTCTATGGGGAGTATGTAAGTAACAGACTGCCTTTTGTAAGGTGAACAGTTTTAAGTTACACCTAAACTCTGGATAATAGCAGCATTTTTATTTAAAAAGCCTTGTAATCTTTTATGCCTATTCTAATAGGGTAAATTTATGCTCAGTATTGAATTTCTCTATAATGATTAAAAGTGGAATTAATCTTCATGGCATCTGAACAGAGTCTGGTATATTTAACATTGCAACTGCAGAATATCTCATAATAGACTTTATTTGTAGAGTAGCCTCCTGTACTTTTGAGTTGAGCAAATATTTATTGAGAGCCCAATATTAACAACCTGTTTTGCTAGAATAATAATAATAATATTCCCTAATTTATCATAATGGCTTACATAGTACAAACTGTCTTCAGATTCAAATTACTGAACTTGGCCTGGACAACACCCCCCCCCCCCAATACAGCACATACCATCATCATCTTCATGTGGCTTGACCACTAAGGTTTCTCTTCACTGCTTCTCAGACAGGGATCAAATCATCACAGATTAATCAATTTATGTCCATGACTTATATAAGGGAAAAAGAGAGAACTATAAGCCAAACTAGTGAAATTACAATTAGTTGTTCAATTTAAATTTTAGTATTATTTTCCCTGGCCTATTTTTATCCAGATATTAGATCATAAATTAATTATTATTAATGATATGAGCCAGACCAACATTCTTAAATGTCATATTTATGAATAATATTTATAAATATGGAAAATTCTCATGATAATTTTAGGTGTATATGGAGTTACTTGCGGGATATAATCTTAATTTTAAAATATCAGATGTGTACCATTTAAATACACATATACAAAGACTAGAAAAAGTAGAAACTCAACTCTGTCATTCGGAAAATATAAATTAAAACCACAATGTGACAACACACTTTATTCACAAAAATGGCTAAAGTGAAAAAGACAGAACCAGAACATACCAAGTTGTTTTTTTGTTTTTTTTTTTTGCAGTTTTTGGCCAGGGTGGGGTTTGAACCTGCCACCTCTGGTATATGGGGCTGGCACCCTACTCCTTTGAGCCACAGGCGCTGCCCAGAACATACAAGTTGTAATAAGATGTAGAGCAACTAGACTTCTCATACTTTTCCAGGATAAGTATAAATTAGTTCATCTACTTTGAAAAACATTTGGCAGAATCTACTGAACTGAATGTATGCATATTCTATGTATAATCTGTGACCAGAAATTCCATTCTTAAGTATATATCCAGCATAAATGTGAATATATATATATATATATGTATATATATATATTTAACGTATATACATAGGTTTGCCACAAAACATGTGTAAGAATGTTCACAGTGGAACTATTCGTAATTACCCCAAACTACAGGACAATATGAAAGGATTTCACAAATGCCCATGTCCTCTTAACTTAATATTAAAAGAAAGGAGATGTTTCTACAAAAGTATGGGAGGGTGCCAAAAACATAGATACACATTTTAAGAGATGTTTTCTATGTATTAACTTTTCAAAGGTGAGTTGGATTATGATAGCAATGTGTAGTATGACATTTGAAGCACCTGTTGTAATTGCAGAAGTCAAATATGACTTATATTCATCTTTTGTTATTGGTATATATTGAGTATTACAATTTTAACATAGTTTATTCCTTTTAAAAATATGCATATATATTTTGGACACCCTATTTTTATACAGAGCTGGGTGCAGTGGCTGCTAGCTACTTGGAAGGCTGAGGTGGGAGCCTGCTTGAACCTAGGAGTATTCAAATTCAGACTGAACAACATAGCGATATATGAGGTTGGACAATTAAGTTTGAGAGCTCCTCCTAGAAAAGGTGCTACATACCTTATTACTGAATATCACTATGGTCACCTTTGAAGTACTCCCCTTGGGAAACTAAGCACAACACGAGTGCCTAGTCCACTCTTCAAAGAAATTTTGGGTCTGTTTTTCTGGAATGACCATCAGAGCTGTTGTCCTATGAGGTCAGACAATGAGGTTTGTGAATTCATCCTAGAAAAAGTGCTGTATACCTCATTGCTGAATATCACTACACGCTGGCCTAGGTGCACAGCTTCTCAAGGGGAGTGCTTCAGAGGTTATTGTAGTGATATTCAGCAATGAAATGTGCTGCACTTTTCCTAGGACAACTTTGCAAACTTAAATGTATGACCTCATGTGTGTGTATTTAATAATATTTGCTATACATACACACAAATCAACAGCAAACAAAACTTATCTAAGGCATTAGAAGATGGTGGTATTTGTCTTTGGTTGAGGGTTGTAACAAAAGGGGGCATGAAATTGGAAAGGTTCTGACTTGCCGATAATGCATTATTTCTTGATCTGGGAACTTGGCATGGGCTACACAAGTGAGTTGTTTGTGGAAATTCACGATCTAAACATGTATGATTATTGCACTTTTCTTTCTGTTTTCATAAATAGTTAAGTTTCAAAAAAGAAAGAAAAGTTGTTGCTGTTATTTGTAGAAGAAGATGGGCAAATTTTAGATTCTTGTTCATATCTTTCCTTATTTTCCAAATTTTATATCATGAACATATAATATTCCTATAAATTAAAAAATTTTTAAAAATATTTTACTATACAATTCTTAATGTATAGAATTATTATATTATAAATTATTGATTATAATAAATAATACTTTAAACTCTATAAAATTAAAAAGAAATCTTTCAAATCTGCTATCCCATAGTTCTATGAGGTAGTCAAGGCCGCCATCATTATTTCCTATTTAATTAGAAGCTCTTTGGATCAGATTCAGGAATTTGAATTTTTTTTCAATATCCCTAGGTTATTGTTTCACACAACTGGTTTGTAGAACTGGGCAATGCATAATGGAGCAAAGGGGAATGTCTAAGTGTGTTCTCCCTGCTATTCAAAGTCATTTTCCTGGCCAAAGGTGACATTATCTAAAAACTTGAAAATGTTTTCACTTATGCCTTGTGTAATTGAATTATGAGATGTCGGAGAAGATTACACTGTACCAAAGGTCTGCTCTATTATTATCCAAGGAGAGTTCATAATAACATAATGCTAACTGGTGATATGAGCTGAGTGCCCAAACTTGTCCAGTTTGTTATTTATGTGAAATTACATCAAGATGATCCTACTAACTGTATTGTGCTCAAGAAAAGACTATTACTAATAAAAAATTTATTTGAATCTGAATTCTCATTAAAGACATTGTCAATCAGTATTTATTGAGTATTCATTATATGTCATATATTCATTATAAAAATAGAATGGAATGTCTAATAACACAGCTATTTCCCTCTTCTAAACTCCACTGCTTGGAAGATATTATTATATAGCTATGGTCTATGATTGGAGAGAATTTCAGATACAAACAATTTCTAACCATGCACTCCTATGTAGAGGATAATGTGATTGGGCTGCTAATCTTTCATCCTGAAAACTTCATGATTATAAAACTCAGCAAAAAATTTGCATTACTCTCCTCATGCCCAGCTCTCTCTATTTTTAAATATATATCTTCTTTATTTCAACATTAAGTTAAGAGGACATGGACATTTGTGAAATTTATTCTAGGCTAAATAAATTCATAGTACATAATTATGAAACTATTTCCAAATGATAATCTTTTATTATTTTATTTTAATCAATGCCATCTTCCTTCTTATTAATAACCATACTTTATCATTTTTTTCTACTTTGTGCTTATGTAAAATGTCTTTCTCTTTAGAGGCAGGTGAAAACAATTTGAAAGTCTCTAAGGGTCTTCAGGGGCAGTTTCTTTCTTTCTTTCTTTTTTTTTTTTGAGACAGATCCTCAAGTTGTCACCCTGGGTAGAGTGCTGTGGCATCACAGTTCACAGCAACCTCCAAGTCCTGGGCTCAAGCAATTCTTCTGCCTCTGCCTCCCAAGTAGCTGGGACTACAGGCGCCCGCCACAACACCTGTTCAGCGGCAGTTTCTAAACTTAATATAGGTTATAATGAATTATTCCCCAAACAAAATTAATTGTGACTATCTTGGCTCTACTTTTGATTCAAAAAATACAGTTCCTGAGAATCCATTTAAACAGAAATTTTTAAAAAGATACACATTTCATCTAAGTGCAATTTTGAAATCTTTTCTCTTGAAATCTCTTCTTCTTGAAGAATCTCCCATGTGTTCAATTAAGGTTTCACAATTACTTTTATGATAGTTGACTGTGATGTCATAGGTACCAAAATCCTGAAGAAAGTAGCTTGACAGGAGTCAAAGTACACTTTTGTAGGCATATGACCCCACTTAGAGAGAAATAGTCATCTTTCTACTATTTGCACATAAATAAATACATCATGAAGTGATTCTAGAAAATAGGGAATCCTACTTTTTTATTAGGCAGTTGTAATAAATGAGCGAGCCCCAGAGATGTCAGAGACTACATCCACACACAGAGCTAGTTAACAGCAGCTGTTTCTAGTTTTTCTAAAAAAGGTCCCATGACTCCCACTCTTTTGCTCTTATTTATTCCCATGGAATCAGTTCTACTTTGTCCAAATACATTGTTCTATTAATATAATGATACAAGGGCAATAAAATGTCTGATGACCTTAACATTTATTATTTTTATCTCCTTCTGGGAAAGAGTGTAGGTCAGGGCATGTTTGCATAATTTTTGTCTTTGCCTCGTATTTACAGAAATGAATAATAAAAACATCAAGAACAAAATTAGAGATACAACTTTAACTTTAGGAATACCAGGTGCATGGCCATAAAGTCATATCACAGCCTTCTCAGATGTAATACATGTGGATGAAGACAAGTGAAGATGCTAAGATTTGGATTGGTAAGTGGGCAAAGAATTCTAGTGGTGAAAGAGCCATGGGAGAAGGTAACAGAACAACATTAAAAGGTTTTGAGTAAAATGGATGTTGTTAGTCTTCAGTAAAGAGTTCAAGACTTCTCTTCATTACCACTTCCGCTGCAGGAAAAGAGGAGAATTGCTCTTTGTTAGTGAGGCACAACAGGAATGAGCAGCCGAGGCTTCCTAATGATGGGAGTCATTAAGTAATGCAAGTTAAAACATTTTTGTAAATGTCTATATCTCTCTCCTTTGTCTTTCCCTTGTCTAACGCCAAGGTAGTAAGGACAAAGAAACTTGTCTCAGATGGAAAATAATCCAGATCAGCATTCAGAATGAAGGAAAAATTATTACCTGTCTCTGTTTATATCACACTTGGTGTGGAAATATGTACATTTTTTCAACCTGGGAAAAGAAATAGAGCCTATGTCAGCCTGATTTTTCAAAAACTGTGCAAGCGCAATTTGTTCATAGTTTGGAATGGCTCACATAAGCCATTTGAGGCCCACAGAGTTCTCTGCATTGAGCTTTGGAAACAGCAATGACTCACAAAGGAATCCACAGCTTCTGTTCAAGATGCAGTTATGATTTCATGTTTGAACCTTCACTTGCCATTCTAAATACATGGCAATGATAAATTCTAACTTTACAAAATTACAGACATAACTAAACTAAATCATTATCTGTGCGTCTGAAAGTGCAAGAGAAAACTCAAAATAGTAAACTATATGCCTAGTTTATAGGGGACCAGAACTAGGTAAAACTGGGACGGAGTAAGGGGTCGAACCATAGTTCATGTAAAGCAGGAGGCTGTGGCCCAGGGCTCCTTGCTTAAAATCTAGGGGCTGTATTGACACTGCATTATTTATAAAATAGGAGTTTATATTAATAGAAAGCTGACGATGATGATTTTCTGGATTACAGGTTGCACAGATTACAGATTGCACAGGTTGCACAGAGCTGAGTATTTTGAAAGATTATTGTTGTGAGCAGACATAGATTCAGAGCTTAGCCAGTATGCCCCTGGCTTATTGAACAGATAGCATCAGGTGAAAAGAGACCCTAAGAACAAGGTGGGTCTGCTGGCGATTCTGGGGGCTCTTTGGCTTGTAGATGCCTCACTGTGATCTTTGCCTTGATCTTCTGTCTCTCTTTCTGTCTCTTTACACTGTTTTTCTCCTACGGATGTTCATTCTTTGGTCCATGTTTTCTGCTTTCCTATTTTCCTACTCATACTGGATTCTACTCAGGGAGCTCATTTTAACCTGACTACTTCTGAAAAGACCATGTTTTCAAATAAAGTTATATTCTGAGGTGCTAGGGGTTAGGAACCCAGCATATTTTGGGGGGAGCATAGTTAAACCCCTAGTGCTTACAAGTTATTTAACAAGAAAAAGAAAGTAAGATTTCAGAAAATCAAAGAGCAAGATAATTGGAAAGAAGAGGCAAGATTCTCATTAGTAACAAAGTTGTCAGAAGACAAAGGAAGAATGTCTTCAAATAGTTGAAGGAAAATAACTGTTAGACTAGAATTCTATATCTAATTAAAATATCTTTCCAGAGCATTGAATAAATAATAACTTTCAATCTGAAAGAAAGTATGCCCTACTCATCAATTCTTATGTAAAAACTTACTAAAATTGAATCTGAAGGTATGGGGCAGATTACAGGGTATAGTGTGTACAGAGATTGGTAAAACATTAGTATATGAAATTAGCCATGAAATGCAAAAAAACATATTTTCACATAGGTGTTACTTTTAAAGTGGACCACATGAATATAGTTAAAAATAAAAAAACATTGGGAGAATTAGTGTAAAAATGTCCTAAGAACTTACTTTAGTTGAAAGGATAGTTGATTTTATAAATTTTACATAAAATTTACATACAATTATATTTTATATAAATAAATTTTATGTAAAATTTATATTTTATATAAATAAATATATATCAAACAAATATAAGCAAAAATAAAGTGAAGTGATTATGTTGCTATCCAAACTGATTCCTAGGCAGTAAAAGTGACAAAATATTAATGTTGCAAATACCATAAATGTACAAATCAGGAAAAAATATGAGAGGTACAATGAGAAAAAAAGTTAATAGTCCCATTGAAAATCAGGCAACAGTCCTGCGGAGGGGACTAATAGAAGAAATACAAATGGCTGAGAAACAGAAAAAACATAGCTGACTGCTTTCTTAATCTGATCAGTGCAAATAACACACCAAGAAACATTTTAGTTTTTGGATTAGTATAGACTAAAAATATAGATAAAACCTATTTTACTGAAGGTGAAGGAAAATAATCACTTTCATGATTTATTGATGGGAGAGTAATTTGGTGTATATGTCAAGTTGTAAATTGAGCAAATTATATGACCCAGTATACCATGCTACTTTTAGAAATTTAATCTAAGAAGATAATTACAGACGTTTTTTGCATTGTTTATAATGCCACCTTGAGAATTCCGATAGGATAGTCATTTTAAAGATGATAAGGCCAAGCAACACAAAACAGGGATGGTTTTGGGCACTCTTCATGTTTCTCTTTGCCTTTTTAATTAATTATTTATTTTTATTAAATCATAGCTGTGTACATTAATGTGATCATGGGGCACCATACACTAGATTCATAGACCATTTGACACCTTTTCATCACACTGGTTAACATAGCCTTCCTGGCATTTTCTTAGTTATTGTGCTAAGACATTTACATTCCACATTTACTAAGTTTCACATATACCCTTGCACTGTGGTGCATCTTACAGGACAGATGTCTTATAAATTATG
>CAUYPK010037855.1:0-28195 GCA_963574355.1 Loris lydekkerianus | reverse complement strand
TTATCCAGGAAACATTTCCCAACCCCTGCAAGCCAACATGAAACTCCCTTTCACCGAAATCTTATTGATCTCATTCATTGTCTTGGTTTCAAAGTTGATTCAATGTGAAACTTGGTAGATGTGGAATGTAGATGTCTTGGCCTTCACCTTTTTAAATCCACAAATTATCTGAATAGATTCAAAGAGAATGTTAAAATTCTAAGCACCAAAATCTCTTTTACTTAAAATGTGAAACATTTTGAAACGGTATTTAAAATTTAGCTCGTGAACCACTTTTGATGAAAGAATGTAAAAATGCAAATTTAAGTAACCACTGCAAATTGTTGTTTTATAACTGCTAAATATGAGCTGGGAGATTTAAGTAACATCGTAAATTTGAATTTACGCAAATTTAAATTCACTGATGATTCCTGGTTGATTATCCCTGGTACCTAGAGTTTGATTTCATTTTCCAATAAAGAATGAGGAGAAATATCTAAGACTTCAGTAAAGCTATTTGGGTTTTATGTTTATAATGCTTTGAATGACTGAATAAAAAAACACTAAAAAAATTCTTTTCTCTCCACTATAACTGGCTGCATTACATGAAGCTTATACGTTGGCCATAAGGCTTTGAGATACACATCTTTGAAACGGATATAAAAACTTTAACTTATATCTGCTAATTTTATCCCAGAAAGTGTTCAATGACATATGTATGATTTTACTGTAATTTGTAAGCTTTGGTCCCGGCCAGTCCTCATGAATCCTAGAAATGTCTCTTACTCCAAGCCCTTAACTTGCAAAAGTTTTTGAATAGTCACAGAAGATTGGGTTTTACATCTTCTTATTTTTTTTTTAACTTGAACGTTTCTTTCAAGCTTTCCCCAGATATTCATGCTTGCCAAACCTATTAAGCAAAGTACTTACAATGGTAGACTCGTGGTGAACCGCAGAGCCTCGTTCCCTATAATCATATAAAATAGATGCTTCCATTTGCTGAACAGCATGATGTAGGATTCCATCAATGATTGTGTATCTCAGAGACAAGGTAAATGTGGTTACTGCTAAATTAACCTTTCCTTAAAATGAAACTAAATTGTGTTTTCTGGTGGCTAATCACGAGGTGGGTAAATTCTATGGCTTAGGGTAAATACCACCTGCTGGTGATAATTATTTTCTTAGTCTCAGTTTTAATTAATTATATTGTCAAAAGGTTTTAACAAACTCTTTGGAAACTGTACCATAAATAATACTTACAAGTTAAATAAATACTTACCGTTAAACCCCAAGGCTATAATCACACCACCATATTTACTGTCTGATAAAATGTAGAACAGCAACAAAGGGGTAGACTATTTATCAAGATATAAATTTGTGTTGAAATATGCTTTCTTCACATTTCAAATTGCTGATATGATGGCTTTCACATAATTTTATGATATTCAGCTTTTTGAAGTAGGGAGAATTATTGGACATGGATAGTTAGAAATAATCATTAGCATTCTGCTTAATAGCTGACTGCTTTTGCATGCAAAGTGGATTGCTTAAATTAAAGACATTCATATAGAAATAATCATGTTTGGCAAAAATCCATGACCATGTTTTGGGGAATTACACAGGAAAACAATGTATGTTTTAATATACAAAGCATATTATTAAAATGAAATTTACATCATTTCTTCAAAGTCCTATTGTCTCATAAAATACTAGTAATTAATTTTGAAGGTTATTTTATGCTCTCATTAATATTTATAAGAAATTTTTCATCTTTGTCATGATACGCCCCTGCCAAAATTATAAAGCATTATTTGGCCGATATAATAAGACTATGAAGACATTTTTTCAGAAAGGAGGAAAATCAAAGTGGTTATAATTAAAATGTCATTCAGAAGACATGATTGCTTAAAAGTACTCTTGTGTTATAAACACTGAAACATGTAAGAGGAATTAATACTTTGAGAAAGTTATTTTGAATGCTTGTGTTTGAAATAAATCCTGGAAATGCCAATGTTTTAGACAAATGGCAAAACTCCCAGAATGATGTCCTCTTACACCAAGAGGTCAAAGTGTCCTCAACTCTAGGATCTAAGATGCCCTACTAAGCATCGGTTGGGTAACACATTCTCATCTTTCTACAGAGGAAGAGCTATTTTATGTTTTATGTGGCTAAACAAAGATTCTAGTAAAGCAAAATAAGTAAAGTGCATTTTTAAAAAAATAAAGTTAATTTTTATTCTCCATCATTGTTGCTGAGTAATGGAGAATCCACAAAGCCGCATCCTCCCTTGACGTAAGCTACGCCAGGATAAAAAAGCAAACTGTCATAAGATAGGTACTCAATGAATCTGTTTTGAGTTAAATAACTTTATTATCAGTGTCCTCCGGTATCCAAACTGTCATCTGTTGTACACGTTGAATTTCAACAAAATTTAAAAATGCTCTCTTTTCCTGTGATTTTGAGAGATTGCTTTTATGAACTTTTTGTTGTTTTTACTGAATGTCTGTCTGACCTATGAATAGCTAAAAATACACAATCAATTTGAGGATATAGATGCATAAAAACAAGAGAAAGAAAAGGATCAAAAGATTTGTTATTCTTTTTGTTGTTGGATTTTCTCTCCCAGGCATTTTTAGATATTTTCTTCTACTTCAGAGCTAGTAGAGTATAGAAGGAAATCTTACTATTTTAATTTTTCTTACCTTGTATTCTGCATTCTTATACTCAGTATTATTATGAGAAAACTATAGTTAATAGCTGTTTCTCCTAAAATGGGAAATTCCATTCAAGAAATGATTATGAAAGCCTTATAATTTTGTAAAGTAACTTTTTTTTTTTTTTTTTTTGTAGTTTTTGGCTGGGGCTGGGTTTGAACCCACCACCTCTGGCATATGGGGCCGGCACCCTACTCCTTGGAGCCACAGGTGCCGCCCTACAGTAACATTTTATACCAACTAATGTGGCATTTGACTTATAAAGAGGTGAGAAAGAACATGGATTTGAAGTTAGTGATAGTTTTCGGTTTTAGAGTTGAAAATGTGGCAGATCAATTTTAGGTATGATCCTTTATTATAAAGGGAAATGGTGATCTCATACAATTGTGACCATTAAAATTAGTTCCAACAACTTAGCACAGTACTGGAAAATATTAAATATGGTCAATATTAGCTATTATTACTATTACACCTATCACATATCGTGAATCTAAAATGCCCATGATTGAAAGACATAGAGTAAAAATCATTAACAAACTATATATCCACAGAGAACTCAAATTTATTAGCAAGAAAAGAACAGTTTCGATACTTTTGGATGCACAAATAGCATCATGTCACGGTTGCCTACAGTATTCAGTGCAGTCACATGCTGTCCTGGTTTGTAGCTAAGGAGTAAAAGGCCATACCATGCAGCCTAGCTATGTAATAAGCTATACCGTCAGGTTCTAAGTACACTCTATGACATTTGCATAAAGTTGAAATCACCGAACAGTGCATTTCCCAGAACATATCCTCATTTTTAAGAAAGGCTTGACTGTATTATCAAAATTCTCTTTATCCTTATAATCTAAAAATGCAGGTAACTTATCCTTCATTTGGGCCACTGTGTTGCAGTTGTATCTCAACAGACCCCGTGCCTTAGGAAGCAGGGCTTTTATTGGCCTCCACTATACATTTTGGATATAAGAAAGCAAGAGGTCTCAGGGGCTCCGGAACCCTCTCAACTTACAAGTCCTATAGCCAGGGGTATGTTTTCTGTTACAGAATTAAATTCTCCTTCGTTTTAGTCTCCTTGCTATCTCATCTGACCTTTCCAACTCCTTGCATAGTGGCTTTTGAAAGCACTTTGTAAACTAAAAATCAGCAGGCAAGTATAAACTAGATTGTTATGATAGCATTAATAGTAGCATTAATAGCTACAGCATTAGTGTTAGCCTGTGATAGTCTTAGGCCCTGCCTCAAGTGGCCACCTGGAGGGTCAGGAGGCTCAGCAGACAGAGGCTGAAGGTTTTCTGGCCGATGTTCTCAGGCCGAGGGATGCTTCTCCTGTGACCAGCCCAGGAGATCATTAGTGATGAGGGAAGGTTCTAAAATCCCTCAGAAGCATCCAGACGAGAGAACCCAGAGAGTAATGACAACAATTTGAGTGTCCATTAAGCATGGCCTTCCCTGATGGTCATCCCATGTTCCCCTCCTCTCTCTCTTTCTGGAGGAAGAAATCCATAACCTTGATTCTCAGCAAGGTGCAAACACAAAGCAGAGAAATAGAGACAGAACTGGCCATGCTTCCTTCTCCCTGATGTGAGTGCCTCCTGGAAGAGGTCCCAGGTGGGGAAAGGATACATAACTCTAAATGAACTTGAAAGTTTTTTTAATTTTTTGAGACAGAGCCTCAAGCTGTCGCCTTGGGGGGAGTGCTGTGGCATCATAGCTCACAGCAACCTCCAAGTGATTCTCCTGCCTCTACCTCCCAAGTAGCTGGGACTACAGGCGTCGGCCCACAACACCCGGCTATTTTTTGGTTGCAGCCCTCATTGTTGTTTGGTGGGCCCGGGCTGGATTGGAACCTGCCAGCTCAGGTGTATGTGGCTGGCTCCTTAGCCACTTGAGCCACAGGCACTGAGCCAAATTTGAAAGTTTTGACTACTACCAATAATTGAACATTTTAATTATAGATATGATTCAGTTTTGAGACCAGCAGCAAACTAAAGAATTTTCTTTAATAGCAAGTACATCGAAAACTCATGGGCTGTGCCAGATTTCATGAAAAGAATAAAGGAGAATTAGCTCTAAGGAGCAGGTGTGACCTGACGGTGGGAGGAGCGTGGTGGTTTTCCTATTGCACAGTCATGCCCAGCTGGCTTAGGGCTTGGCTTAAGCACCAGGGGTTGGAGATAATGAGAAGAACAAGGCCATTGGCTCAGTCGCTCCCTGGCTTCTGCCTCCCCGTGGCACAGAGCTCTTACCACCCTGAGCACAGTGAGTCACAGCGAGCAAGGTTGGTTAGGAGGACGTGCTGACACCTGCTGACTGTCCCTCTTGCCTTCAGGAATGACCCCTTCACACAGCAGTTCTTGTTTGAGTTTTTAACAGCGATTTCCCTGGTCTCAGAAAAATAGTTTAAAGACTATTCATTGGTTTCAGAGAAATGATTTCTTCTGAAACGATTTCACAAATACCAAGGGCAAGACCTCATTTAGATACACTGAAATCTTCCCAAACCCAAAGGGAACATTCCTTCCAGGGCTGTGATTTCTGCTGAAGAAAGGGAGGTGTCTGAGATAAGCCGAGCAGACTGTGTTGGAAGAAACAAAAATGTTTGTTTTCCCCTGATGCATATATTTCCTAATATAGTCCTGGACCTTGAGAACTCTGACTGCCCCTGCCCTGGCAAACAAGCCCAGAGCTATGTCTTGTGAAACCCAGGGGCCCGTGCCCCCTGAGCGTCCCAAGAAGAAGTGTGACAGTCCAAAGATACACAAGGACAGTGTCTCTCAAAGTAGACAGTGAGGGGCGGCATGATCTCTCACAGCAGAGCTGGGGTTGAATTAACTAGGTGGCTACCTTGCCCTCTGCCCCTCCCCTGGGCCTTTAAAGAGGGAATGCTCCCTGCATGGGAACGCATTCCTTAAAGATTGCTCTGGGCTTGCCCAGAGTTTGGCAGTGTGATGCATTCCACACACATGGAGCACCTGGCCATTGAAAACATAAGAAGATAAGAATAAACCAGTGGTAAATAAGTCAACAAGAGAATGGATGTTGTCTGTAGAGAATTTTAGCACATCAATAAAATCAATTTTTAAAAACTCTGCTTTTTATTTTATTTTATTATGATTATTATTATTGTTAAATCATAGCTGTGTACATTAGTGCAATCAAGGGGTACAATGTGCTGATTTCACCAGCAAGTCTTAACAATACTAGAGATAAAAAAAATCCCTCCCTCAAAAAAATCACGTGTTGGTCTAAATTTTAAACTTGCTATGATTACTCCAGTATTTTAATTATGTACACATATGGTTTATAAGCCACATGTAAAATTACACATTAATTGTGTGTTTATAATCATTCATAATTTATTTTATACAGTGTATTAGACAGTATTTAATAAATATGATATATACTATAAATAAAATAAAGTATTTCAAATGTTCAAAATATTAAAAGGAAAAGATTTAAAATATTTACTTATTCAAAATAAAATATTTAAACTATTTAAAAATAAGTTTATTATAAAGTGTATGTAGTTACCAATATGTGATATAAAATACCATTTATATGTAAAAGCTTGAAATGTGCACATTTTTATACCTGTTCTTTAGTAAATATTTCTTTCCGTGTATATTAATTCTAAGTTAATTTTATGTTAAATTTTAAGTGTTGATATAATTTATTCAGCTACATGTGTTTAGTTTGAAAATCTAAGCATTGGGTTTATTTTAGGTACAATTTGCATCCAACTCCTACACTGGCCATTCTCGTTTAACTAAAAGACTTGAAATAATGATGATAACACCATGACTTATAAAGACAAAGAGAAGGATCTAATTTTTCTGAATGCTCAAAATATTAATTTACTTTTAATTGAAATCAGTGAGTCAAGTGCACCCTGTGAGATGTGATATTTCTGTTTGATGAGTGATCATTGTTACTCATATGTGGATATTTTTCTGAATTTGAATAGTAGCTTCAAAGTTGAAATTTGTTAAGACTTTTTTTTTTTTTTTTTTTTGCAAAACTAAAGAATGAATCAAAAAAATAAAGCATTACTCCCATGATAGGAATTAGTTTGCACCTTTCAGATCTTTTGTTTTTGTCAAAATGTGTGTATTAGTTTTTGGACAACTATTTATGCAATATTTTTATTTCAGGCTGTAATGTTCAAACTCTTAGGCACATATGGTAAGTATTAAAGAGTTGTGCAGAGTTACTTTTGACTGTAATACTAATCTTTTTACTAATGTGGTATTATATATATATATATATATATATATGAAATAAATTAGTCAATATCTGCTATTTTTTTGGTCCTTATTATTATTTTTCTTATTTTCTGACTATGAATTAATAGTCTATGAATAAACTATGAATTTTGTGATATAGAGAAAATGAATCTAAAGTATTATCTTTTTTGTGTCTCAAATACACTAGGTGTGCCACTGACCACAATATTGTCAACAATGATGAATATTTACTACGAAGCCTCTATGATTCTAAAGTTTCCTAGACACTGTTATAGGTTTTTTGATATAGTACAGTGAACAAAACAGACAAAATTTATGTTGAGTTCAGGTACAAGTAGGTGGAAAATAAGTAATAAATACAATAAAATACATCATATAATATATTAAGAAGTGGTAAAGACTCTGGAATAAGCAAGATACACAGAGGGCATCAGTATCTCCTATAGACCTGCAATTTCACATGGGGTCTTGGTAGACTTCAAAGGCAAGGTGACCTTTGAGCAAGGAATGTAGAGACACCACTCTTATCCTCAGGGATTCCATAGGTCAGTGTCCTAATGTCCTGTCATTTACCAATTTCACCACTGCGCTGCAGAATGGAGTTATATTAATGTCCTGGAATATGACATAGCTGAGAAGCCAAGTATAGTGATATACTATACACATGCAGCAAAGCACTGTAAGGAGCTGAAGGAGTAAGTTAAACCTGGCAGCATGACATGACAGAAGGCTTTGTAGAGGCAATGGCACTTCAACTGATCTTGAAACAGATCTAGGATTTGTATAAACACAGGGCTTGCAGAAAGGCATTTAGCTGGGGCACAGAGGTGGGAACCTATGGAAGGTGGAAGAATTCCCTGTGTGTTTCCTTTTGAGACAGAGGCAGGCAAGTGACTAAGATTTGGGGATGGGTTGTTGGTGTTAGGACTAAAAACAGTGCATTAAATCAGATGGGTAGGGTGTCCATGGCATAGTTTATCACAACAGACTTGTATTTAACCAATGATGAAAGCCAAAGGGTGCTTAGAATAGGCTACGCAGTTTAAGGAAGATGGGAAGCAACGGTTCTGGACAGGGAGGTAAGTGTATGGACTTCAAATCAGGGAGGAGGACCCCAGAGAAAAGGCAGGAGAAGACTGAATCCAGCACTGGTGTCAATGAGAATAGTGGAAACGTGCCCCAATCTTCTCATGAGGGTGGTGAGAGCTGGGGAAGAGAGGTGAGCCTCGTTTTAGGATAACACTAGAATCTAAGTTCCCTTCTGCATTTTGGCAGTTCCATTTGTCGATCAGCAGGTGTGGAAGGGGAGGGATAGAAAGGAGGAAACTTATATAGTCCAGGGTGTCAGATTTAGTAAATGTAAAATTTAGGTAGAATGGTGCATACAGTTACATTCTGTTTGACCAATATCAAGATGTTGTGTGTGTTCACGTGGGTCCCTCCTTATGTGCACTTGAGCCAAAGCCAATTGACAAAGGATACATTTTATATACCAAAAATAGAGACTTAGACATTCTTAACAAATGTGACCCTCTAGGACAACACCCAAGGTCCCCAAACAGGGCAATGACAGAGGCCCTGCCCTGTCTCTTCCGGAAGGAAGATGTGGAAGATAGGAAGGACTGTCTCTGAACATTTGAACACTTTTTCTTGGCAACACAAATTGCATGCTCTTCCTAAGCACATTGTTCTTCTTTAGGACAGTTTAAATATTGTAATTCTCTTATCCATGTGAATAATGTTACTGAGGAGGAGAGAGTAGGGGCTTTTGAACTGAGGACGTATTGCAGCCCAGCCCCCTGCCAACTGGGGGGAAGACCCATCTTATTTGCAGAAAGACCATTTATTTAGAATTGAACCATTTAGGGAAGCACTGATGTACTAAGTGGATAGATATTTTATTAATATTTCTGGGCTATATCAAAATAGCTCCTTCAAATCAATCTGAGCTCATGTTAGAGAAAATGTGCCACATGAGAAAATAATAGAACCACACAGCAATGACTCTAAAAACAGAAATATCAGCTGGCTTGAGCAGAGACCTCAGAACACTGTGTGAAGGAGTAATCTCTTTAAAGGGCCGGCTTTCTCCTGCACCAGAAAACACACGCACATTCATCCCTCTCCTCCTTCTCCTTTAATAAGGAATGGCATACCAATGTATTATCCTCACTAGAAAACAAAATGGCATTTGGCATCTCTCAGGGTGTCACAAAAGCTTTTTAATTTGTTTTCTTTTTGATGTTGGGAATAACACCCCAAATATTAGAAATGTGACATTTTCATCAACGCTGGGCTCAGAATTCAGAACAAACAAGGGCAAGTTCCCTAGAGAAGTCCTAAGAATCCATTTTTGGAAGAGAATGTCTATGTTTATACTTACAGTTTATAAAACATGTACCAATCACTTGGCTTCAGAACGTGTTTACAGAGGAGAAACACACCCCCGAAACAAATACACTGTTTCTTGCGTGTAGTGGCCAACAATCCTTGGCTTTCCCCACCCTCCTGGTCAAGTGGAATATCCATTCCCATAGCCACAGCTAGGTTGCGATTTTCTCCTGCCTTGTTTGCTGACAGCTGGATAAAATTAGACAAATATATCTTTTTTCTAACTAGACCTCTCACTGTCCAGAAGACCGTGGTTGTTTTTCCTGGGGTGGCATGCTGGGCTCGCCCTGCAGAGGGAGGTGGGGGCCCTGCTATCATGGTTCTAGCTCCTGACTTGGGCCTCTGTTGGGATTAGCAGAGACTTGATTTAGCAGTTCTTACTTTGAGGCAGTCTCTCAAGGGGAGCATGGCATTAGAAATCAATGAACCAATAATTTTGACAATAAACTCAATTTCTATTTTATGGGTCCTAATGAACTGATCACTGGAAAATGCATTAAATCGATTTCTTAAAAACAGACAGACAGGTATCCTGTCTCTTTACTGAGCCAAAGGTGAAATCGATGAGAAAGAGATCAGGGACTAGTCATAATAGTAAACGAGTAAGGTGGACAGGGAGAGAGGGGAAGGCTGACTGTGGGGTGATCTCAGACATGCACAGGTAAAGATGAAGGTGCCCACAGCTGCACAATTCTGCACAATTC
Source organism: Loris lydekkerianus (assembly GCA_963574355.1). Taxonomy (NCBI): domain Eukaryota; kingdom Metazoa; phylum Chordata; class Mammalia; order Primates; family Lorisidae; genus Loris; species Loris lydekkerianus. The sequence goes on along the minus strand of CAUYPK010037855.1, from coordinate 18,159 downwards.
CCAGATAGTTAAAGTCAGGCCCAGCATCTCCAACCTTCTCATTAACCAGCGTTAGAGCTTTGAGCTCCTAACATGCAACAATCAGCAAGTCCCCAAATAAACTTGAAGGAGTCCAGCTTTGTGCAACTTGGCACCTCCTGACTCACCAGGAAAATGTCTTGTACTGACTGTGCTGGCTACAAAGTTACATGAGAAGTCATAGACCAATACTCTTTGAGATGAAATCTCTTCTCTAGTCATTGCTACTAGGGCATATTGTTAAATTTTAAATAATAGCTATTCAAATTCAAACAAAGTGACTTGTGTATAATTGGGGCTCAATAAGTATTTATGGAATAAATTGAGCAATTAAAATAATTAATTTCCTGGTGCTAGGAGCCTTGTGTAAATCACGTATGGTAGTTACCAATGTCTTTATATGAGGTCTGACAATTAAGTGTGTGAACTCATTCTATAAAAAGTACAATATACCTCACTGCTGAATATCACTCTGGTCACCTGTGAAGTACTGCTCTTGGGAAGCTATTATGCACCAGCGTTAGAACCTAGTCCACCCTTCAAATAATTTGTGGAACTCTTTCTGGAATGGCCATAAGAGTTGTCATCATATGAGGTCTGACAATTAAGTTTGTGAACTCATCCTAGAAAAAGTGCTTTGAAGGGTGGAGGCGCTGGTGTCAATGCATATTTTCTCAAAGGCAGTACTTCCAAGGTGACTGTAGTGATGTTCAATAAGAAGATATGTAGCACTTTTCTAGGATGAGTTTGTGAACTTAATTGCCTGACCAAGTGATTTTTTTTTTTTTTTTCATTTTCTATAAGCATATTTCCTGAGTGTCGATTTGGCCCGCTGCACTGAGCTTTCCTTTATTTATTTATTTTTTTTAATTTCAGATTAATGTGAGGTTCCATGGTTTGCATCTGTCAGGTGAAGTTCCAGCTGTAGATGAGCTCTTCATCCAGGGAGTGTGTGGTTCATCACAGCTCGATTCACAACGGCCAAGACGTGGAACCACCCCAGGCGGCCATCAGTGCACTCAGATTTCTGTGAATTTGTCATTTATTGTCAACTGAACTTGCTTTACAGAAGTGCTGCTCAGATTACTAATGATACACAGAAAGAAATTCTGGAAGGTTCTTTCTTTCCACTTCCACAGATGAATGTCTTTGTACTAATTAAGACCAAAAGGCCTTTCACATTCTAGTTTTCTTCAGAACTCCTCTCCCATTAGAGCAGGGGTCTTCAAACTTTTTAACCAGGGGACCAATTCACTGTCCCTCAGACCGTTGGAGGGCTGGATTATAGTTAAAAAAAAAAAACAAAAAAAAAAAAAAAAAAACTATGAACAAATTCCTATGCACACTGAACGTATTTATTTTGAAGTAAAAAAAACATAACAGGAACAAATACAATCACACTGCCTCATGGCACCTAATAGGCACTCAGGAACTTTTATTATTTAATAGCATTTGACATATAAATATTTAAGACTTTTTGTTCAACGAATACAAAAATAAATAAACTAACACCCTTGTCAAACACATCTCAAATGGATCTTTGCAACTTCTTCCCAGTACACTTAGACATTGTCCTCCTAAATCCCATGTTCATCACTTCCCTGCTGTATTTTCTTTACATCTCTGTGTATTCTTTATAAATATTTATTTAGTTTAATAGCTTTTATCATCACAGAAATACATCACACCATGCTACATGGTATTTTTAGCAACTTCCTTTTCTTTTACTTAATATCTTACTATTATATTACTAAGATGAATCTATTGTTTCATATTGCTGAAGTTAATTTGTTTGATTGTGTGAAAGCCCTTTGTTCCTGCCTTGTTAATTCTTCTGTTGATGGGTACCTAGGCTTTTATAAGTAAGGCTTCTAGGAGCATTAACATATGCATACCCTCCTATATGTGTGAAAAATTGTTGTAGGGTACATAAGTAAGAGTATATTTATTGTGACATAGAATAAATAAATGTTCAAATTTAGAAGATCACATAAGCTGTTGTCTAAAATGGGTGCACCAATTTATAATCCCATCAGCAAAGCTTTAGAAATTCTACCGATTCATCTTTTATTTGAACTTGGAAATGTCAGATTTGAAACAACATGCCAATTGCAAGATGTATCCTGTTATTAAATGATAACTTAAAAGTGGTCTTGACTGATTAATAGTCCCCTAGTCATCAATGATATCAATCAGCTCTTTATACGTTTATTGCTCAGGGGATTGATTTCAGTGTTAACACTTCCTTTCTGGCTTCTCACGGTTTTCAAGGTTTGGGTTCCTTTGGTAGCTCCTTCTCATGTGTTTTCCCAGTCTACTTGGAAAACGAACAGACTTGTTTTCACTGCTTTATCATGTGTAACAGTCCTTTCAAGGTCTGATTTCTAGCCTCAGTACCAGGACTTCTAGCTTGATAATCTAAGAGCAAAGGAGAAGTATTTGGTACCCCACATTTATAATCTGTAAATGGGGGTGATGTATACTTGGTCTGCTTGTTTTCCCCCAATGCTCTTAGATTTTACTTCTCTTACCCCTGCCTCAAGCATGGCCTGTATCAAGTTCTGAGTGGCCTGCTGTAGCACGTTTGTGCTCATTAGAAAATAATCAAAATACTGTGATAACAATAATAATACCCAATAATTATTGGGCAATTATATGAGCCAAAGACTCTGTTAAGCACTATTTGTTTATTTTATTAATTATATATATAATTAAATTATATATATTAAGTTATATATGTATTATATATATACACACACATATATATATACATATTTTGTACACATTACAGGTGTGAGCCACCACTCCAAGACAGTACTTCATAGATGTATTTCATTTAATGCTCATAGCCAGTTTATGTAAAAGATACTATTATTATTCTCACTTATGTGTTTCTTCTAGAACAGTGGTCAGCAAAATTTATCTATAAAAGGCCAAATAGTAAAATTAGGGGCCTTGAAGGTCAGCAGTCTCTTCAATTACTCAACTCTGCTGTTTAAAGTGAATGCAGATATATATAGACGATGTGAAAATGAATGATCCAATAAAAACTATTAACAAAAAGAGGTGATGGCACAGATTTGGCTTAGGACCTGTAGCTTGCCTTCCCTAGAACGTTGTCATACCTGCGGGAGTGAGAACTACATCTCAAAATCACCTTCTTGCCTGTAGGCGTACCAAAGGACCTCTTACTACAGCAAATGTTCTGTGTTTAAATTCAGCAGATATATACTGAGTGTTTAGCATGAGCTAAACACTATCCCAGGTGCCAAAGATACAAAAATTCATTAAGGCAAAAGTCTCTGCCTTCTAGGCTCAAAGACTACCAGTAGGAAAAAATTGCACAGACAAAAGCAGAATTCATACATGCTGTCAGCCAATGCCAGGGGACCACAGAGAGGTGACTCCATGAGTTCACAGATACCACGGGGACCCACTACGTCCCAGCGGCTGCGTTGTATCCTGGGAAAATACGATACACGTTACAGACACAGCCCTCACCCTCACTTAACTGAAAGCCTAACGGGAAAACTCTGTTTGAACAAATCATTTAGCAAATATTTACAAGTATACAAAATGCTGAGAAGGACTTGCAAGTGCCAGGAAAGCACATGAACATGTGGAAGCCAGGGAGAGGGAATTTGTCTGGTATGACTGGATTATGAGGTGGTGGGACATGATCTGAAAGGTGAATTAGGGCCAGACCTGGGGAGTTTGAACACCAAGTTAAGGAATTTGGGCTTTATTCTGGAGACACCTGGTAGGCATCAAAGATTATTGAACAGGTGAATGACAAGACTAGCTCTTTTGAAAGAAAACTCTGGCAACCATATGTAGAGTAAATTGAAAATAGAGAGAAACGAGGTCAGCAGACTCAGTCTCACTATGTCCTTAGACAGAAGCAATTTAATGACTGCGTGACGATGACAGGCAAGGAGCTGCCGACAGTTAGGCAGTTGAATGAACCCAAAATGAGAAGTGACTAATGCCTCTGAAGGCTTTAATAAATATTTTAATGATAGCCTATTCATTCTCTGTATAATATCGATATGATAGAAGCCCATCACTTATCTATAAATAACATCATTTGCCAAAATGCATTGGGCTAAACCTTTAAATCTTTTAAATACAGTAGAACCTCTGTTAGTTGACCATCCAAGAGACTGTAACCAACTGGTCAACATAAGGAACATCCTGCACTGGTATGTAAATGTAGTGCATATCCAGTCTATGAAAATAAGGTCAATTTAAGGAAGTAGTCAATGCTGGGAGGTTGTAAACCAGGGAGGTTCTACTGTATTTCAACAAAATACCCGCTCTATATTTATCTGTTAATTTTCTCAGAATTTACTTTCTGCACATATATTTCACAAGCACAATAATTATAAGTCAATGTGATTATAGACTACAAAGTAGTGTCACCCACATATATGAGACTTATCCTACAACACACCTGTATGATATTCTTGGCCAAATACTTTACAAGAAGTATGCCAATGACATCTTTCCATTACTTTGTCATGGATTTGTAAAGGCAGTTTTGTCACCAAATGTCTTCACTATAAATATGATGGCCAAAACTCAACCCTTCAAGGAACATTTGACTCTTCTCACTCTGCCCACATTTAGTGACCAAGAGCTGTTGAAGGCCCATTCAAAATGTGTTCAAGTCCATCATCTCAAAGGATTCATAAATATTATTTGGAGAGCATGTCAGAAAAAAAGTGATAATAAAAGATAATAAGAGTCTTGAAAAGAGCATTGGCTTCTGGATAAAAGGCCTTGGCCCAAGCAACACCAGGAATGTTATCTGCATGGTCACACCAATGTTTGATGGCAAATACATAGTAAAGTAGGAATCCCCTTTGGGAGTCAAAATATCTCACAGTCAGGAAAACAGATGCAAGAACTGTGAATCGTAGAGGAGCTTACAGGGCTGAATCTACGGAATAGTAGGTGAGGAAAGGGTTACAGGTCCCCCAGGGCTCCCTTTAGGCACCGGTACAGGAACAGAAATGCCATTCCCACAGGCAGCTGATCATTTCTGCAGCAGACGTTGGTTTTTATATCTGCACCCGAATTTATTTGACATCTGCAGAACATCCAAAGAAAATATTCCAGTACAGGATGGGCAATCCACTGCTTTCTGAGTTCATCAAATATCTCACACTCCTTTTTCAAATGTTTTCAGCTTTGCAAAACTCAAAATGCATTTTGCCAAACATGTTCTCTGTTAATGTTTATTTAGAGGGGAATTTAATCCGTATGCTGCTGATGCATTTACACTTAACTCATCAGAATGTTTTACTAGAGTCATTTGATGTCCAAGAAACCTTTTGAGTCTTTTTTATAAGCCTCTTCAAGCCCATTTTGCTTCGAAACAGGAAGTCGCCTGTTACTAACCATAAATGAATGCAATCTCCGGAGGATTTGATTTCATTTAAGACACTGAGAGACCACAAGGTCTCAGCCTACCTTGAACTCTACAGAAAAGATTTCCTCCTGAACCTACTGAGAATGTGCTGTGCACAGATGAGGTGCTGTTATTATTTTCCAAAACAAAATCCTTTATGAAGAGGCGTCGTACATACAACTCCTGGGAAAGACAGTTACCAAAGCACGCGCTAAATCATTGGCCTTGCAGGCTGCACCTGGTCAGTGTCACTGTCTCCTGTGAATCCACTTACTATTCAGAGCTCGTTTGCTAGTATTAATAGAACAAATAAAATGGAATGGGAGATAAAGATACCGGGATAGTGATTTCTTGTTTCAGGAAAACCTTTCTGAGTTACAGACCAATACAATGTTCCCAACCCCGAGCCAGGGAGCCAAAGCTGATATAAACATAGCATCCAAGCCACAGAACATGACTTGTTTAAGGCTTAATTCTGTGAAGTAAGGCAGGAAACAAGATTTATTCTTCTGGGAAACTTTTGGCACTGGCTTAGGGCTGGGCCTGATTACTCTTTGCCGTCCTCACCATCCATTATAGCTATCTGAAGGAAATCAATTTTTTGCCCAAACTAAGGCAAAAGAGAAATGTCTCCATCAGAGCCCTGTAGAAATCCTTCTGTTTGACATGGCATTAAACAACCAAGAGCAGACTGCCCTGTTGTGTTGCTGGGAGGATCATTGTTGCTATCTTAAGCTTTTTGGCTGTGAAGGGAAGTGAAATTAGTTGGGTGAAAGCCATCTTACAAACACAGTAAAAATAAATTACTACACTTAATAATCAAATCTTAAACTTGTCATTAAGGCAAACTCTAAATTATTCCAAGAGCCTCCATTGAGACTTGGCAAAAATATTGGGTGCTGGAGGTCAATTTTCATGTATGAAATCCAGCTTAGGTTATAACTACATGGGCTGCAGAGTAAACGTTCGCTCAAAGGATGAATGGGCCATTGAGAAGTAAATCAGACTCCCCGAGACTCTTAAATGAGTGCTGGAAGATTTTACTCCATCGGTGGTAGGCTACCAATAAAGTGAGTTGTTAATAGAAGGTAATTTGAACTTGTTTAATAGTAGGTTTTTCTTTTTTGTCATGTGTATATGGGTGTGCATGTGTATAAAACTTTGTTTTCATAACACGCCTGTGTCTTTATTTCATATTATTTTGGTTGTGTTAGTGCATGCTAATAGGGCAGTGAAAGATGGGTGACTCCAACCTGGGCCCATGCTCTTACTTCTGGGTACAAGGCTGGAGGGTTTACACGGTAGGAGAATGTTCAGATTCTGACCCAAATGGGAGACATTTCAGTTAACAGCTGGCTGTAAAGTTCTGGAAATTTGCCGGATCTGTTAGCCTATATACCTGAATACGCTAATCAGAGATAAATATTTTACATTTTTTCCATTTTGGTCTCATGAATTATTTTTCAAACCAGGTCTACACAGTCATAATTGCTTTATTCAAGTAAGTTTGCTTGTGCTTCAGAGCTATACATATAATGTAAGTATTCACTGATTCAGTGTTCCTCTACTCTTGTCAGAATGTCATGAAAACATCATACCTAATGATAGAAATAGTCTCAAGTGGTAAAATAATTTACTGAATTTATCAATTTAACCCCCACTCATGTGCTCATGTATCTAAATGGAACAGTTTCAGACAACGCACGAGTGCCTTGCATCAGGGCATATATGGTATGAATTTTTACCTTGGGCATGAATTATTAGAAAATAACCTTCTTAGTTTTGAAGTGGTTTTCTAAGTGGCTAGAACAACTCTGGAGAGGTTTCTATTTAGTCTCTCACTACTATTGTTAGGCAAGAAATTTATAGAAGTTACATTAATGTATGAGGTCTGACAATTAAGTTTACAAACTCATTCCAGAAAAACTGCTACATACCTCCTTGCTATCACTGTGGTCACCTTCAAGGTTCTTCCCTTGGGAAGCTACGCACTGACACCAGTGCCTACTCCACCCTTCAAAGCAATTTTGGAATTTTGGAACTCTTTCTCTGAAATGACCATCAAAGCTATTGTGTATTAGCTTGATGTCCTGAATGTCATGGAAACGTCTTCCTTTGAATGGTTCTTCTATCTTTAGGTAAAGGAAAAAGTCACTGGGGCCCAGAGCAGGTGAGCAGGGAGGGTGTACCAATACAATTATTTGTTTACTGGCTAAAAACTCCCTCAGAGATAGTGCTATGTGAGCTGGTGCATTGTTGTGATGCAAGAGTTATGAGTTGTTGCCCAAGATTTTGAGTTAAGATGTTCCTAACTGTTTCTCTATGGATATTTATTTAGTCTGTTATACTTCTCACAGTCAACTGACCATTTTGATGCACAATTCCACAAAGTTTTGCAATATTTTTGTCAGTTCTGCTCATTACTAGCCACCCTGAACTTTCTTCATGGATGACACTTTCTCTGCTCTCAGAAATACTTGTAATTCATTTGAATCTGCCATTTTTGTCATGCCATTATCCACATAAATGTGGTGTAACATGTCCCGGATTTCACTACCACTCTTGCCATGTTTAACAAGAAATTTAATGTTTGCTCGTTGTCTTAATTCAAGTTCCAACATTCTCATGACAGCATAGAAAAACATGCAACAACAATAACAAATGCCATTCAGCAAGACCCCATCACGTGTCCATGCAAACATAACTGTGAGACACTGATACACAAGGGTTATGAAACCTTACTGAGTTGTTTATACAGTATTGCCTATGTAAGCACACAGTGGCAAGTTGACAAACTTAATTGTAGACCTCTTACGCTATAATTGTGTATATATATATATATATATATATATATATATATATATATACTTAGAGAAATATGTATGTATGATTCTATACTTGAGCAATGGCTTGAGTTATGAATACATTAAAAAAGCAAACAATCAGCTAACAACCAAATTTCATTTGAGCTTTGTGTTTTCACATGTGCAACTAACTCTATTCAGTCTTCATAAAAATGCCCCAAAAGAAAATCCAACTCCAAAAAAAGAATATCTTTTTTGTTTTTCTTTTTTTTTCATCATTCTTATTATTTTACAGGCTTGCCAAATAATATTTATAGGTTCATTTAGGATTACCTAAGAAGTCAGGAGTGACATAAAGCCTTGATGCCAAGTAGATCTCACTCAGAAGTAAGCACTTTGCATCAAAATCTTGTTTCTCGTGAGACTGGGGAAGGAGGTGGCAATCTAATGCCTATTTGCCACCATCGTTGTGGAATCATTCTCCTGGAATTAGTCTCTTTGTATGCATATACACATGGATCCTGTTTGTGAAAAGCTGCCAGTAAAAAGGAAGTTAGTATCTACTTTTATTATAGAAAAACATATCTGCAAAAATATAATTGCCTCCAATCAGAGATGCTTCTAAGGTAAGGAAAGCAAAGTATGTAGGGCTCATTGTTTAAAGAAGCACTTGCTCTCAGGATCCTGCAATTGTGAGGCCAATGACCAACAGTGTGTACAACCTTAAATTTTGCTCCCTAAGCACCTTTCTGGTTTTACCCTGTCTTGTTTTCGTACCCACAATTGCCATATACTCTAGTTCCACTAAAATTAAAGCCAATCATTTGGGGATTTATTAAACCTCTACTATATGCTCTCTGTTGTAGAAAATATAAAAATATTTTCAATAACATTGTATAGGGTTGTACTGGAGAAAAATGCCATCCAACTGGAAAGATAAGGCAAGTATACGAGAAGCAATCAAATCAACCATTTCACCAACTTTATAAACTGGCATGGTCACATGAGGTCACAGAATGCTGGATTCAGTGTGGTGGGATATGAGGGACCTCCCTGAAGAGATCCTGAAGGAGAGGACCTAATGCTGTAAATCAGATATGAGTGGGTAAGGCAGAGCCCTGCTGGGGAAACCATAGAAATCCAAGCAGAGCAGATTGATGTTTGTCACAGGAAAGCCTTTATGTGTTTGAACAGGGGAACAATGTGCAGAAAGCTCAGAGATGGATTATGCATCATTTTGCTGGAGCAGGCCAGGGTGATGGAAGGATGGTGGCTCAGTCCAAAACAAGAACATTATTTTAGAGGGGTGCCTATTAGTTTCAAATTCATTTTGAAGTGATTACTGCTGCAAAGTAGTTTTGATCTGTTATGGAAAAACTGAAGTTAGACAAAAGGAAACAGTAGAGGTTAAAATATCCAAATCAGGCATTCTATTCATAACACTTTGTCACATTCCCATTTCTCTTGATGTTGGCTTTAGAATGCACTTAGCAGTTGTTATTGGCTCTGAGCTTTTTATTGACTGAACCACATGGCTGGCTGCTCTATCATGCACGGCCTGCACATGGAGCCTTTTGTGTGGGTGACTCTGGTTTCCCAGACTAGATCGTGAACCCTATAAAGCTTATTCTAGGCGTTCTAGGTTTGTAGACTCTGGCGGCAACTGGGTATGTGGAAAACAATTAATAAAGGTTGCACAGGCATCTGCTGTAGAGGAAGAACCTGGACAGAAATTGAACTTTATTCATGGTACTTTGCAGTGTTTGGACTGACCTGGATGAAATTTGCAATGGCTGATTTCATTTCTAAAACATACATGGACCAGAAAACTCCACCTGCAAGGGAATGGTTTTTCATTGCCTTTCTTTTGAAAGGGTCAGCACCTTATTTCCTGTCAGTGAGAGCTGCAGTTAATGAGAAGAGATTGGCTACTTCTATGACAGTGGTGGTTGCATAGGAAGGAGGCTCAGGACTCAGGCTTCTGTAAAATTTCTTGGCTTAGGGTCAAACCAGAATGAACAATGCAAGATCCCCAAGACTCTTGGTATACAGATATCTGAGCTGGGGACTCTGAGGCTCAAGACAGTTTACCAAAACAGTAAAATTATGGAACCCTGTCCATTAACAGGGCTTCTTTCCAGTTCAAGGTATCCTGGGACTAAACAGTACACATAGCAACACCACCAACTTAGCATGTACACTCTTTGCATTGTTAAATGGAATACTTTCCCATGTTGATGCATAAATCAACAGCAGTGTAATGGAGCGATGCTTCATTTATTCAACATCACTGGGGAATGGACTATTTATTATAGATCGATACTATGAATAACTAAAGCCTGCAAATTTAAGTGTCAAAACTTCAAAAAATGTTAACCACATATGATGAAAACCCTTCTAAGCATTCCCTTGTGTCTTAAATACAGTCCTCAGAAATACCATTGTTTGGCTTTCAATATGTTTAGAGAAAAAAAATGGGAAAAGGAATAGTCAGGCACCTGGCCAGATCTTCTATTTTAATGCTGAGGACTAACCGGCAGACGCAAACTTCTTCTAGTCTTTTTCTACTTAATTTTATTTTATAAATTTTAATTTAATTTTATAAATTTTTATTTATAAAATAAAATTGTTGAGGAGGAATTGTTGAGGGACTGAAGAGGTAATTTTAATATTTCTGGGAAAAAACTGAAAACTTTTTGTGGAGGAAGGTGTAGGAGAATGCTGGTACTGCTGAATGTAGGTAAATCACCTCACCTGGTTCTGATCACTTGCATCTCAGAAATAAGATACCGTAAAAATAAAACTTCTGAATTCAAACAATGTATTTGAAGAGAGTGTAGTACGAAAACATTAGAAATAGGACAAGTCAACTTAATATCAATCTAAAATAAAAATTTCAAAGACTTATTTCTGAACACATGAATAAGGAAAGTCATCTACAAATTCTCTCTTTTTTCTATGTCTGACAGACCCAGAAATCCTGTGAGCTGTTTCTGCACCATGTATACAGGACTTGACTGCCTCCTGCCCTTTCACTGTTTCTTCCATAGTCCAAGCCACCATCACATTTCCACTGGATCACAGATGGAAGCATTGCCTACTTCATCTCTCCTCTCTCTGTATATACACCATTCCCATGGCCTCCTAGTGGGCAAAGTCTATGTCTCTGCCCCTTGACATTGAAGTTTGTGTGTGCTCACCAGTAATGAAGTCAGAGGCTTGAACTGTGCTTACACGGTGGAGCTTTCTGACTGGCCTTTGCCACCACTTTGAGAACTTGCTAACGTCACTCAAGCCTGGTCACACTAAGGTCTAGAATAAGCAGACCTGGAGCAGAACTGAAGGAAGCACCAAACACAGCCAAATCTGCAGCCTGAACAAACTGCCAAGCCCAGCCTCGCTCAGCATAGACCAACTGCCCATGAGCTAACCCTCAGATCCCTGACAACAAGCACTGTTGTTTCAAGCCACTGTGTTTTGGGATCATTTATTACTTGGCATAATTATTGTTAGTGTACTGACTCAATGAGGTTATTGCACCATCTATCTCTGAGATCATGTGCCCCTTGTTCTGCTTTAGTCTTCTCTCATCACAGAATCAGAATAGTCAGCTGAAACAAAAGTTAGAACATCCCTCTCCTTTACCCAAAACCATCTGGTCACTATAATGCCCTGCACAATTTTTCTGATCTCATTTTCTGTCCTCCTTATGTTGTTTACTGCTGCAGCCACACTGATCTTGTTCTTCCACCATTGCACCAGGAGGCACAATGAGTGGAGAAAAATGTCCTATTAAGGGGAGAAATACAAAATGCAACATGATCGTATGTCAACAATAACAGACACAATGTACCTGCCTGAAGCATGTCTGCAAGCAGCTGCACGGGCAGCTCCTGTGTTCTTTCTCCTATGTGGAAACCACACTCTTCAATGTCAACTCAGAACATAGATTAATTTTTCTAAAAGTTATTAGTTAGGGTTCCTGCGTGGCAAACTTTCTTATCTTTGGATATTTGAAAGTGTCTTTATTTTGCCTTTCAGTGAAATGATGAGTCATCTAAGTTTAGATTCTAAGTTCAGAATTTTCTTAGAATTTCACAAATAATTTTCCACTGAAATTTTTGAAACTTTAGTTTCTGTCTTCCATGTCTGTAAGTATTTCTTTTATTCATTATATCCTTTAATATTACATTATGACTGCATTTCTTGATTATAATTCTAGGTCATTAATTTGCTCTTTAATTTTGTACTCCTTCTTTGATAACCTTCAAAATACAGCAATATTGTTAATTATTGATGACTATGTCAAACTTGTGGTAGCATTCTTAAATTTTTAAGTCACAGTTGCTGTTTCATGGTAACCTATTTTGTTGTGCATAATCTGCTTTCATTTAGAAGTATACTTCTGCATATTTATTCTTGATCCCCCTCTAGTCTCGGGCTATCAGTTGTTCTCTTTGACATTGGTAGTTTGCCTCAAATATTAGGTGATTCTTCACTGCCTCTTCCTTCCTTTTTCCTCCCACATTTGACATTCTCTGTTTCCCTGATTGTGAATGGTTTCTGCTGAGCATAATTGCTATGTTGTAAAAGAGAAGCAGCTCATCCTAACAAAGGGCAAATCAATATGACTCATGGCATGAAGCTCCTACTTGCAATGAATCTCCTGAATAATGAGAGGAAGAATTAATTAGGTCAATAATGAAATAAAAATCTCTGAAAACTATTTTTTTGAAATATCAGTTCTTTAGTGACACAACCACAATGTCTCATGGAATATACTTCTCTCTGGTCTCTGAGCTGGCACCAGAGTCCCAATACTTGTGGACTCAATTTGTCTGCTCACTTGAAATCTCCTTCATCTTTGATTCTTTACACCCATTCAGACTTCCTGAATTTAGGAATTTCAGATGAGATCTCTCTCAATTCTATTCAGTAGGTAGAAAATTTGATTTCTTCCTTTATATGCCTCCCTTACTGCCCATTATGAAAAGACAGGAAAGTGGGTGGGTAAATTTCTTGCTCACCCTTGACATACGTATAAAAATGTACCTTGAAGTGATTTCTAAACAATGAGCACTCTTCCTAAATGAACTACTTTACATATCTTATGTCCTTTCAGAGCCATGTTCTTATACGTAGGTATATAATGGCCTTCTCCTTCTGTCTCCCTGTCACATGTCTTACCTCTAGAGGAATTCTCAAAACCATTCTCTACTGCTGTTTCTCTAAGTGATTAAGAACATTGGTTCTACAGGCACATCATTTTGGACTTGAAACCCAGGTCCGCCTCTAACTTGTTATGTATCTTGTGCAAATCACTAGCCACACTATGCTACCATTTGCTCATTTGTTAACTGGAAAAAAAAGTTTACTAGTGACTACTTCAGATGCTCTATAAGAAGATGAAATATGAAGATACATGCAAATTGCTTAAAACTTCTTAGAATATTATAATTGCCCTAGAAATGTTGTCACCATTTTTTTTCATTTTTTATAAAGATAAAGTGGAGGGGGCATTACATATCATAATCTTGGTAAATGCCAAATGGTTTTAAATAAAATTAAATTGTATTTGTAATTTTAAAAAATCTTAGATATCAATATATGTGTGTGTGCATGTGTGTGTAAATATAACATGATAAATTGTACTTTACTACTATAATAGCCAGCATTACCTCTAATTGTGAAAACTCAAATGATACTCATTGTATTTAAGAACAAAACACACATAAATGCTCTGCTCCTTATAGTCCAATAATTATAAAACTTGTGTCTATAACTGCCAGATATTGGAATATAAAAATAAAATCTTGCACAAGACATAATTTTTCAACTAGAAAACTCATGAATATTAATTCATACCACTTAACATCAGCAAAAATTGAATAATGTGTTTAGATGTGAAAAGTAATAAACAAGAAAATATAATAAGAAAAATATAAAACCATTCAAAATAGAAAAAAATATTGCAAAGCTCAAAATGGGGAAAAAAAAAATGTTAGAAACATAAAGGGTGTTTTGGTAAGTTTTTTAAAGGACCAATGAATCTTGTAAAGTTTTTGAGGTAGCTTAGTAACTTTTAGGAGGTAACGTATACTCAGTGGTTATAGAACTCTAGAGTTCTGAAGATGTATGGACTGATTTCAAACTTGGCTCCAACTTACCACTGAGTGATCATGGCAAATCACACAATATTTCTGTGCCTCTTGGATCCCCTGTAAAATGGTGATAATAGTAGCACATGCCTCATAGGCCATTGTATGGATTAAACTAATTAGTTCCATCTGTAAACTCAGGACTTGGCATAAAGCAGGCACTGAAAGAGATGGAGCTACAGTTTTGTTTGTAATTATGATTGCCATTGACGTTGGTATACCCGTTATTCCAGACTTCACGTATAGATTCTATATAGTCCTATGCAAAGCTCCTACAAGATTTTGCAAGATACAGAACTGGGAATTTTACTAAACATTTCACAAAATATCCATGTAAATCTCAAAATTATTGACTATATCAAACCTAATTTAAAATAGAGTGATCAAATAATAAAATTTTAAAGACAAGATAAATAAATTTCTCTACAGATTTGTAAATAGTGTACTTACAAATATAGAATTTAAAATGGATGTACAGTTAGGAAAAATATTTGCAATTAAGTATGATAGACAAACAATTACATTTCTTCATAAATTCCTTCATAAATATCTCATTCAATTAAATGTCAATAGATGCCATTTCTGTTCACAAAGTAAAATTCATGCAAGGAAAACACAAGTGACTGGAAAGTTTGTTTAATATATTAGTTTTGCTAACAATGCAAATCAATAAGCAATAATGTTTCCTTTCTTACAAATTTAATGACAATGATGATGGTAATAAGGAGAAGATGTGAAACAGATGAAGGTGTGATAGAGATATTCCTATCCTGCATCTACAGTGGGTATTAGAGCACTATTAAATTGAACAACATACAGCAGGTATTTTTAAGCATCCATTCTGCTAATTTTGCTTCTTAGACTCTATCAGAAGTAAATAATACGGGATATTATTCAGTCTTTTAAATGATATTTAGAGAATTTAAAATGTTCTTTTGTCTTAGTTTTCTGGTAAAAATAAAGTATAATATACAATATGATTTCAAAGATAAAAATTATCACATAAAACAGATGAGTGTGTTAAGCTTAGTACCTCTTCTGCTGTTACAATGAATATTTAAAAATTCAGTTCCTTGATGTACATTTTTTAAATTTTTGACTGTGGAAAAGTAGGGCAAAGTAAAATTCTGTTTTAACTATTTTTAATTATACATCTCAGTGGTGTTGAGTAAACTCACATTGCGGGGCAACAGATCTTCAGAACCTTTTGTTCTGCACAAGTGAAACTCTACACTCATTGAACAATAACTTCCCATTACAACCTCACCCCAGCTTCTGAAAATGCCATTCTACCTTTTGTCTATGAATGTGACTACTTTAGGTACCTCACAGAAGTGGAATCATACAGTATTTGTCTTTTTGTGACTAGTTTAATTTACTTAGAATAATGTCATCATGGTTCATCCCTGTTACAGCAAGTGATAGGATTTCTTTCCTTTTTGGAAAACAAGTGATCTATTATATGTTTGTTTCTTGTTCTGCTGGTCTATTTATCCCTCCGTGGGCACGTGGGTTTCTTCCACCACTTCTCTTTTTTTTGTAAATAAAGCTTCTACGAAGAAAGGCAAATAAATAACCTCTTCAAAGCCTTGCTTTTAATTCTTTTGGATATATACCCCACAATGACATGTGGTTGTTCTATTTTTAATTTTTGGAAAAACTGTTATACTGCCTTCAATAGCAAGTGAATCATCTTACAATCCCACCAACTGCACACAAGGCTTCTAATTTCTGCACATCCTTCCAACATTTGTTAGTTTCTGGGTTTTCTTTATTTTGTTTATATTAGTCATCTTAATAGGTTTGAGGTGATATCTAATTGTGGTTTTGATTTACATTTCTCTAATGACGTTTTATCTTGATTATCTTTTCATATGTTTGTAGACTCCTTTATGTGCTCTTGCTGATTGTATAGAGTTATCACACAAACAAAACAAACATAATTAGGATCAGTTTTATGACATAAACAGGAGTAACAAAGTTTATTTTTCCGGGTCCCCAAATCCCCATCTGTGAAATAAGGAGGATGAACAAATTGGTAATGCCATCTATAATTTTTTTAATAGAGAAAATAATCTTTTCTGATTATTATCAGTGTTGATAAATTTCATAAATTTATAAAGATGGTGTTTATAAATCTCCTAAATTTTTGAGTTACTCTGAAAAGAACAGGGAGTAGGGAAAATGAGTAATTTGGTTGTGGTTTTCATTCATTTATTTAATATTTTGAGAGCTCCAACTTTATGGTAAGCATTGGATCAGGGGTCCAAAATACAATGATAGTGCAATCTGAATCCTGCCTTGTTGAGTTACAAGTCTATTTGAAGAGGCAGGCTTGTATGTAAATAATTATTATGTGGCTTGAAGTTGATATAATACATGCAGAAAAAAGGCTCGTTAGTGCTACAAAAGAATAGACATCTGCTTCTAAGATGCTGAAAGTATAAAGACTCAGCTAATAGTGAAAAAAGGGTATAATAATTGTCCCCCAGACCTTGTTGTGTGCCAAATCTATGACATTGAACTTAGTGAGAAGAAATTTAATCTTCACTGGCAAAGACAAAGCATAATTTCCATGAGCATTTAACCATTACAACATTTTTTTTAAACTAACAAATGGCTAAAATGTTTTCTATTCAATCAAATGGCATTTTAGAAATTGTGGTCTACACAAAGGATGTCTCTTGCTGGGCAAAGTAATATAATACGTTCTGTGTGGAGTAGGAAACTTTAATGATATATGCCGTTTTGTTATTAAAACTGAGTTCTATATTTTGTTCTGCTCTGAAAAATTGTGACCCAGTATAACATATCTTCACATTGTTTATAACTTGAGGAAAATCAACATTTTGGGTTCCCAGTTCACACAGTAGGAATTACATTTGTTTTGGCCAAATATAATTTATATAACTGCAAGGAACAATAAAACATGAACTCTGCAGTGTTTTCTTACCTAAAAATAATACAGACCTTGTAAAATCGAAGAGATTATTATTATAAAGAGAGAGACAGTAACTTAAAGGCTGAAGCTCATTTTACCACACTCTTTAATGCCTGTACAAATAGGCAGACACCTGTGCCCCCAAATGTTCTCAACCCCAGCCATGGGAGAGAGATTCCACACAGTAATAAATAATCTTGAAAGTAAAATTTTGAAATAGAATTTGCTTGCATAAGTCCAGTTCTTCCATGTTCAAAGTTATTTTCAATGTGATTTTTGAAAATGGCTCCATACTCTCTGGTTACCCTGCATACAGTGATCTTTTGAATGGGATGAAAGTGTCTGGTCCATAGGTCCAGTTAGTAAAGGGGCCATTCTTAATTTAAGAGATGGGAATTAAATGGAAGAATTAATTAATGAACGTTTATCTTTACAATCAACTAGCCTATACAAGAATTAACTCTATTACTTCATTATCAGTGTATAAAATATGGTCTAATTCTCAAGGATATGGGAATGATAAGATGAGAGAAAAAATTAAATATTTTTGGATGAGATAGGTAAAAGAGTCATATTAAATTCTTTTTAATTTTTTTTAAATTTTATTTTGTATTAAGTCTTTTTGTACATAAATCATATAAATACATTTATGCCCATTTCAGTGTGTTGATTATTTGTACAGATTGGAGTGCTTACATCATACTAATCAGCATAGCTTTCATCTCATTTACCCAATTATAGCACTAGGACGTTTGTGTTCTACACATGGTAGAACCAACTTGTACTTGCAATGTGCTCCATAGTTGTGGTCATATTAAATTTCCA
>CAUYPK010037854.1:0-16796 GCA_963574355.1 Loris lydekkerianus | reverse complement strand
TATTTTCTTTGTTATTTTTTTCTGTATTTGGCAAATTTTCTATAATGAGAATGAGTTAGCTTTATAATCAGAAAATTAACACTTTAAAAGGAAGTGATAAAACCAACTGGATAATCCTGCTCTGCTGGGTTGGGAGGGAGGGGCACAGGTCTGGAGAGCCAAGCTCAGCTGTTCAAATGTGGGAGAGACACTGAGGCCTTAGGATATATCACCAACATTCTCTAAACTGTTAGATACACTTTATAATTGCAATTGCTTGCTCTAAATTGGCTGTTTATTCTGTTAATGACTTTTTTGGTGAGCCACTGTTTACAAATAAGGCAGTTCCTAGAATCTGTTAGCAATTAGGGAATTGTTCTGGCCTCCTAATGAAAAATAAACACCATTAATACTGAAAAAAAAAAAAAAAAGAAAACTCAATTTATCCTCAGAGGTCAAGTGTCAATCAACTCCTTGATTTCTGCCTTGGGAAACTTGTAGCAGAGAAACCAGCTGAACCCACTTGGACTTCTGACCTTCAATACTGTGAGAAAATGAATTTATGTCATTTTAAATGTTAAGTGTGTGTTAATTTTTTTACAAGATAAATTTTTAAGGGAAAATCAATATATTTGCAACAACCATTTTATCTGGTAAACTTGAAATTCTATGATGGTGGAAATATATGGTTAGGTATTTGAGAAAAAAGGCCTGAAATCCAAGAGTTCTGTACTTACTACTCACTCTAGGTGTAAGAATGCTATTTCAGGAAACATAAGCATTAAGAGTACAGGTACTCTTATGAGAGAGATATGTGAGAAAATGTGAGAAAATATTCAGGAAAGAATAATAAAGTATGGAAAGATGAAGAGAGAATACTGGGTGATCTGTGAATTATGCGGTATATTTATTTAATCAACACTATTGGGAAACTAATATATTCCTGAGCCCTAGGCAAGTGGATAAAGATAGTGTATATTATATCTGGGCAGAGACAGGAGACAGATCTTAAATAAACAAGTATGTATCTTTTTCTGTTGACTACTGACAAGAGCTATAAAAACTAAGCAGAGTAAAGGTGTAGGGAAAGATAGGAAAGTATAATTTTATTTTTATTTTTATTTACGTATTTATTTATTTTATTTATTTTTTTATTGTTAAATCATAGCTGTGTACATTTGTGCAATCAAGGGGTACAATGTGCTGGTTTCATATACAATCTGAAATATTCTCATCAAACTTCAACATAGTCTTCATGGCATTTTCTTAGTTATTGTATGTAGACATTTGTATTCTGCATTTAGTAAGTTTCACCTGTACCCATTCTAAGATGCACTGTAGGTGTAGTTCGGTGAAAGAAGGCTTTAAGGAATAATGTTTGAGGAGACACTTAAGTGATGTCATCATTGGACATGGTATGATCTCAGATATGACTATGGAGTTTGGGTGATCTTTTCTTACCTTAGAAGAAAAGATCACTTAATGTGATAACATTAAAATGAATGGTCTGTCAGTATCCAGCTAGGAAAACAAAATTCTCTCTATGTTTATCAAAAGAGAGAATTGTTTGCAAAACTATTGGCAGTTCTTGAGGAACAAAAAATGAGATGTGAGATTATCTCATTTCTTAAATTTAAGACAAGAAACAAAAATTCTAAAGACAGTGTGAAGAAAATACTTCAAAATATTGGCCTGGATAAGGAAATTATGAAGACCTCCCTAGCAATTGCAGCAACACCAAAAATCAATAACTGAGATTTGATCAAGTAAAAAGCTCTGCACAGCTAAGGGTACCACAAACAAAGCAAAGGGACAGCCTTTAGAATGGGAGAAGATTTTTGCATGTTATGAATCTGACAGAGGCCTGATAACTACAATGTATTGAGAATTCAAATTAATCAACAAGAAAAGAACAGACAACCCCATTTCTAAGAAGGCAAGAGACTTGAACAGAAACTTCTCTGAAGCTGACAGAAGAATGGCCAACAAATAAATGAAAAAATGCTCATCATAATTAATCATCAGAGAAATGCAGATCAAAACCAACCTAACTCCAGTCCACATCACAAAGTTCCAAAATTAAAGATGCTGGCATGGATGTGAAGAGAAGGGACCACTTTTACTCTGCTGGTGGGATTGCAAACTAATACAACCTTTATGGAAAGAAGTATAGAAAATTCTCAAAGAACTAAAAGTTGACCTTTCATTTGATCCTGCAATCTGATTACTTAGGTATTTCCCCAGAGGAACAAAAATCATTTTACCACAAAGACTTATGTACCAGAATGTTTATTGCAGCTCAATTAATTGCCACGTTGTGGAAGCAACCCAAATATCCATCAGCCTATGAATGGCTTAAGAAATTATGGTATATGTATACCACAGAAAACTGTTCAGCCATAAAAAAGTATAGAGACTTTACATCTTTACATTTACCTAATTGAGTTGAACACATTTTTCTTACTAAAGTATCTTAAGAATGGGAAAAAAAGTATCCAATGTACTTAATACTATTATGAAACGAATATATAAACAATTACATGTACATATGAACAATAAAACACAAATACAGTCTAGGAAGGGGGAGGGGTGAGGAATGAAAGGAGAATGGAGAGGGTGATTGGCCGGAGGAGGGAGGACATTTGGCAGGATCTCATCAAATGTGCACAATTTGAGGTTGTTCTGCACCACCCCCCGGTTAAGGACTCTTCTACATCTTGAACTTTACCTTGGAAGTGAGAACAATGTAATGTAAAAATTTGTACCCTAATGTTAATTCAAAATAAAAAAATAAAAGTTAAAAAGAAAAAGAAAGAAAGTGAAAATGGTAAAGTTGAAAGAATCATGGCTGCTGCCTTGCAAAAATCAGGAGCTACATGATCACTGATTTTGGAGCATCCTGGTAGTCAAAAGACATCCATTGAAGTGTTCAAGTGCCACAGTGCTGAGAGTACGGAGCATACATTCCTGAGACCTAGTGCTTCAATTTGCTTCAGCCTCTTGAATGCCTTCTACTGACACACTGAGCAAAAGCCAGGAGTCTACACACATCAGCTGTGACCTAAAAGGCTGAAAGAAGATGAAAGACCTGGCAAAAACAGTTTCTTACTGTGGTAATTAAATTTGTATCAATTTGGCAGAGGCTCAGGGTGCTCAGTTAGTGGGTCAAACATTCTGAGTGTTTTTGCTAGAGTGGATTTTGATGTGATTAACATTTTGATTGGTAGAGTAAAACAAATTGCTTTCTGTAATCTGGGTGGATCTCATCAGTTGAAGACCTGAATAAAACAAAAAGATCTATCTTCCCTAGTCTCTCCAAGATTCTGACTTCAGACTTCATTCGCAACAAGGGCTCCCCTGAAATCTTCTTCACCACCAGCCTCCTTAATCATGTCAGTCAGTTCCTTATAATATGTAGAACATTGGTTCTGTTTCTCTGGAGAACCCTAATACACCTCCTGTATTCCAATGTGCCTGTAGTGCCTCTATGCTAAGAAGTCGAATGACAAGGGAATTGGGCAATTTGCACATGTAGTTTACAACACCGAGCTGAGCTTGAAAAAGCTAATAGGGAACTGAGGGCAAGCAAGATTGCCTGGCAAAAGTGGTTTGGGACGTCATGAATGGAAACGGAGAAGATACAGAAGAGTTCATCAAATTAGAGGGCGTGGAGAGCCGAAGAGCAGAGATGAAGGTTTGGCTTTTAATGTGTAACTTCAGATAGTGGTGACTAAGATAAATAGAATGACCGGCATCTTGGCATCAATCATCATTGCCTTTTGTGTACAGGTGGGTCTTTAGTCTCAGAGACTCATAGGCAGTTTATAGCAATGAACTAGTAAATTTGTTTTAGCTGGCAGTGGTCGTATTACCAGAAACATGCAGAGCTTTATGTGCCTTTTTAAAATCTTACAGAAATTAAAGGATGTGACTGAAGGATGTAAAGGTATTCTTACAAAGAACGAGGGACGTTATAGAGGCATCTCTTAAGTCTGTGTAAATTATTATGGGATAATACAAATGCTATATGGGAATACATGCCTATTAGACAATTCTAACAACTGTCTTGAACAAAAAAACTAAATTATCTGAGCAAACTTAGGAGATGAGGAAAGGGAACTTGGGAAAAATATTGAAACAATACAAAGATTTATTTGGAAGGATTTTAAATGAGTGATATAGAAAAGAAGTGATACCACTTCATCAAACCCATAAAAACAAGGGTAAAATGAGTAACAACAAAGTAAAATTAAAACAATAATGAACACAAATAATATGTAAGTAACAGAATCAAATACATAAGCTCTCTGACTTCTCAAATATCAAAGGACTAATTTTCTATCAAAAAAGGAAACGCCTGACATAGTAAACATATCCCTGCTATTTATAAGTAGTATTCTGAAAGTGGTACAGGGATGGCAAGAAAATGCAAATAAAAAAGAAGACTAAAAATACTAATATTTATTAATTCATTCAACACAACTTTGTGTCTCTTCTAGGTGCCAGAGCTAGAGCAATAATTAAAATGATCAAAACGGGTCTCTGTTTAACTTAGGTGTAAGGACAGTAAACAAATAAATACATTATATAATATTGGTTAATAAGAAAGATGAAGAAAATAAATCTGAGGTGAGGATAGAAGCAGATGGGATGCTTTTTTTAAAGCTAGGATCTCAGGGAATGGATCTCTAAAGAAGTGGAATTTGAATATTGAAATATTTGAAATATGTGAACCATGCATATTTTTGGAAAAAGAGTGTATCAGGCAAAGGGGCAGTAAGTGCAAAGCTCTGGGACCCAGTCTTTTACTTACTTACTTACTTAAGGAACATTCTCAGACAGATATTTTAATAAAAATAACTTTGGCTATTATCTTGGGAATAGATTGTGGGGAGACAATGACAGAAGTGGAAATACTGGCTAGAGGGCTATCGTGGGACTCCAGGAAGAAGTGAATAGAAGTTTGACCTCGAATGGTAGCAAGAAAGTAGGCAGTAATTAGACTTGCAGTATTTGAAGATAGAAGTGAGATCATTTGGTTCTAGATTGGATATAAGATGTGGGGAACCCCTTAAGAATAATTTTAAGGTTTGTATTTTGAAAAAAACTATGTCAATAATGATGCCATATACAAGAAGGGGAAAATCTAGAAAGGAACATAAAAAGGAAGAGAAATAACATTTTCAGTATGTTTGAGATACCTTTTAGAATCCAAGGGAAAATGTTAGGACACCATTTAGCTTTAGGAGCTAGAGTCTAGTAGAGGGCTTGGGGTTAGAACTGAAAATTTGGAAATTCCTGGCATGTAGATGATTACTGAAGTCAAAGGAGAGAAGAGGACGAGTAGACCACGACAAAGGGGAATCTGTGCTCAAAAACAAAACAAAAACCTTAATAGGGTAGTGAGAGGCATTATATCAGAACGAATGGCACAGATTACAAGATATGATCTTCATTCACCCATGTGTACCAAAAAATGTGGTCTTTAAAATACACAAAGGAAAAATGAGTGAACATGCAATGAAAACTTGATAAAAATTTAATTGTAGCAGATTTTTATAAAGAATCCTATTACTAAAATGGATTCAAGAATTTTTTTTTAATTTTCCACTTCTCCAAACATAGCTCTTTCTATACCATCCAACCCAGATGGCTGTCTATTTTAAACTATAGTCAACGTCAGAGCTTTTATAGTACATTTTTATTATTACAAACACATTTTCCTCCTATCAAGCAACCAAATTCATGTTGAATTCATACATCTTTTATAAAATACCATAAAATCTATTTTTTTGTCTTTCTCCTCATTTTTTCATCCTGTCTTTCCCTTCTAATTAACTCATCAGTTAGCTAACTCCTGAAATTGCTTAGACACTTTGACATTTCAACTGAGTATGGATTTTTTATACTCAAGGTTGTGATTCATTACTGTTCCTATTGGAAAATTCCCTAAGTTATTTTACCACATTATAGATTTCCCTCTTTCTGGCCTATAATCTTTGCCAGTTATTTTAGAGCATTTTGTTTCAGAGTGTGTTGAGAGATTCATTTTAGCACTGTCTCCTTTTTCTCACACGTTGCTTAAACCTTTGCTCTCTTCTATGTAGGTCAATATATTAATACCAGGATTATATTGGCAGTCACTAATATTTTGCTATACAAATATTATATAGAATATTTCTGATTTTTCCTAGTAATCCAGGTTCATTTGACAACTTAAGAGTCTTTTTGTGGTTCTTGTTTGTTAGCTCATTGGATTTATTTATTAACAGAATTTTATTATGTGTATGTATGTGTGTGTGTGTGTGTGTGTGTGTGTATACACACACACACGTTTTGGGCATTGATTTTTAGGTTCCTGGTTTGCTAGCAAATTGATTTTAGTATGTTCTGAATATCTCATTTGAATTTCATATGAGCTTGTTTTCTCTAATGTGCCTACTGAGAAGGTGGAAAACCACTTTCAACCCCCTGCTTTATAATTGTCTTTTATGTGGATATTTGAGGGCTCTCAGTCTTCCTTTCTTCAAGTCAAATGCTTTAACTTTTCTCCCCAGGATTTTTTTGTTTGTTTGCTTTTGTCTAAATCTTTTCTATTTTATAATTATAAATTCAAATGGGGCCCATGGCTGAATAATGGCAAAGATCAACATAATTTATATAAAAGCACTTTGTAAATTATAAAGTTCTATTCAAACATAATACAGTCTTTGATTGCTATAATTTAGGGGAAATATTCCTAGTTTAGCAAAATGTTTGTTCTTAGGTTTTATTTCACACAGGAACATGTTTATTTATAGCTATTTAAAATGATGATAGGTTTAAAAAAAAAAAAAAACACTGGATTTGAAGATTTCTTGGTTGTGTGTCTTTTTGCTGTGTGATTTCAGTTAACTGATAGCCTCCCTGAGCCTTAATTTATTCACTCACCAAATACAGAAAAATATATAAACTTCAGCAAAAGATTTGAGGCAGTTTTAAAAATAGACATTAAATTGGGTTAATATAACAAAAAGGAAAAAATCAGTCTAGTAGAGATTAAGCATAAATCTTACATAAAGCTTGCAGGCAGCTGAGTTGGAGGGAGAGATGTAAGATGTAATTTTATTTAGCATTCTTTATTAGAAAGAAAAAAAAAAAACATTTCTTGTTAGAATTAATGTCTTCCCTGTCCCTTCTGCAGAACTCAGGAATTTTATTCTGTAGGCAAAATGATATAGTATATTACATATAATGCAGTGTAGAAACACAATATATATTATTTCTTATAAAATTTTTATAATGCACAAATAGCATTGCCTTCCTTTCAATTGTTTTAGAGTTTTATTAATACTTGCATTGTCTCACCTAATTCTTGTAATACCGCTATGACACAGAGGTATATGTCAGTATCTGTAGAGGAGACAAATAAGGTCAGAGGAAAGAGTTAAGCATTTCTTAGGTAGTGATACACCAGGAATGAGTCTGCACTTGTCTGACCATGCTTTGACTTCCTTTCCAAGTAATAAAGCCTGAACAGTAGTTTGAAAGCCATTCTTCTTTCAGGGGACATGTTTTGGTACAAAATTATGGTGTTCTTCCTGGTTCAACTTTGTTGTAGGAGATAAATTAGAAAATGTAGAGAAGTGGAAGAATAATTTACACCTTTACTTAACTTTTCCCAACATTATTGTCTATCCAGACCTTTGGTAAGAGTTAGAGAGGTTATCAAGGCTCTTCCTTATTGCGGTGACCTCCACCTACCTAGGTGAGCTCCTAGATGCATATGCCTTCCAAGACCATCTATAAGCTAATAACTTTAAGAGTTTAAATAAAATAACTTCCTTGATTCTTGTCTCTTTCCAGAAACTATTTTTCTCTTACTTCTCTGTTAATTATTTCACATTCACCAGTCCCTTAAAGAAGTCAAAAAACTGGGAGCCTTCACACTCCTTTTCTTTACACTGAACGACTGATCTATCAACAACCCTTATTGGCTCCACCTCCAAAATCTGTCCATCCACTTCTTTATCAGCATTGTCATTACCCCTGTCAAGCAACCATTATCTTTTGCTTGGATGATCTGCTCTATTTGCTAATATCTTCCTCTCTTGCAATCCTTAACTCTCAGATCAAATAATATTGTACTTTTATTTATTTATTTATTTATTTATTTTGAGTTAGAGTCTCATTATATTGCCCTTGGTAGAGTGCCATGGTATCACAGCACATAGCAACCTCAAACTCTTGGGCTTAAGTGATTCTTTTGCCTCAGCCTCCCAAGGTGCCGGCCACCATGCCTGGCTATTTTTTTTTGCTGTTGTCGTTGTTTAGCAGGGTTTGAACCAGCCAGCCCTGGTGCATGTGGCTGGTGCAGAGCCTATATTGTACGTTCTCACCATCAGTCATCTTTCTCACTTGGCTTTCTTTTTGTGACTTGATGATGTTATGATGATTCTTGATGTGTTGGTTTTGAGCTAAGTGTTTCCTCTGGCTTGCATGTTCTTTACTTTTATTCTCCCTTAGGTTCATTCATATGATACATCCTTAAATCTTTTTGATGGCTCAGTTAAGGGTCTTGGAAATAACTGCTATACCATACTTGCTCTGTAGTACATTAGCCTTCTCTGTTGTCTTTAATCATTTGCCTTTATCAGAAATTTGTTTCTTTTATTTATATAAAATATGTTCTTGAAATTAAACTATGTTTGATTAGTATATTTGGGGCAAAACACTTTACTGAAAATGGAAAAATAAGAGAAAGGAAAAATAAAACGTGATTTTTTAATTTTAATTAACTGGCTTTCTTTCTTTTTTTTTTTATTGTTGGGGATTCATTGAGTGTACACAGAACCAGGTTATATTGATTGCCTTTGTCAGATAAGGACCCTCCTGTAGTTGTGTCCCGCTCCCAAAAGGTGTACCACACCCCTTGACCCACCGCCTCTTCCCTCCTTCATACAGTACTGAGACTATAGCAGAGTTTTTCATCAATCTCCCCCTCGCCCCAGCTTTGTAGACGTCAAATGATGTAAGTCTTCTTTGAGAAGTACCAGAACATACTAGCTTTCTTTCTAAGTTTTTGCTTAAATGAAGATATGTCTAATTTAAAAAAAAATTTTCAAAGAAGACTTGCATCATTTGACTTCTGTTATAGTCTTAGTACTGTACCTTATGAATGGGGTAAAACTTGTCAAGTTTTAGACTTCTTCCGCATGAAGATGCTGTTTCTATAGGAAAGACATGCAACTAATCAGCTGCTCCTACCCAGGGAGCTGATGGTTCCCTAGCTTGCCCCAGACATTTTATGCAATATCATCAAAACTGTGACATTCTATGACATTGATAATTGCTATGAATAACTTTAAATGGAATTAGGATAATGTCTGTTAAGTGAAATTTTAAGTTGAATTGGTCTCATGGTTACAAAAAGTAAAGGATTCAGAATATATATTGTACATGTTGAATTTCAAAAACACTTTTTTCTTTGGTTTAACTTTTTAGCATATAAAAATATGCAGAATAAAAATTTTTCTTAGATGGTAGTTTCTTAGTTGCAGTATTAATCCTTAGTTCAATCTCTTTGAGTTTAAATAATCTGATATAGTAAATCTCTTTCAAATTTTCTAAAAATTGAAGGCATAGGGACAATGTTTATTAGGTAAATGGTCATGTTTTCCTGTAAATTTCTTTAGTTTAGAATGGGTCATTGACCTTCTGGAACTGCTCTTTGAGCAATATCATTGATTAGAAAAACAGTTGTAATTTCCAGTGAAAAAGAATTATTTACTTTGGAAATCATTTTACATAGATACTGACATGTTAGACATTATCTCATGAGTAATTAAATATAACACTGATAGAAAGGTTAGCCCAGTGCTTAAATGAAATGATCAGCTCCTTCTCAAGAGTGTTAGTGTGATTGTGTTTGCATATTACAGAATTATTTGTCACTGTTAAATGCTGTATGAAATGAATATAAGTTCATTAACCTACTTCTTACAAGGGGAAATTTTTCACTTGATTTTAGTCAGAGATTAAGTATTATGAAAGTGAAAGTACCATCATCATGATGGGGTTTCTTCATTGATGAACATGACATTTTAATATACTTTAAAAATTGGATTCACATATATGATTACATAAAAATCAGAGTCACTTGTGGTATGAGAGTAGTTCTCAGTGTTTAGGATGTAAAATAATATGTTAAACTCTACTTTCTCTTTTATTTTTAATGGCTAAATTGGAGCGATTTCTAATAGAGCCAAAGGAAACCTTATTTTCTGGGTAATTTAATTTCTAGAAAATATTGGCTAGAGACTATTTAGTCTTGTTATGTGGCAGGAACTAGCAAAATATTCTTGTGGGAACATGTTAAATGAATATAAATCAGCTTATATTAGTTTCTCTTTATTTGGTCCTAATTCATATTTCACATGTACAAGGACATTTAAATTGAGTGTTTACTTACCAACTTCTTGATAATAAAAAAGAAATGCATTGACAAATCAAACCTTTTCTGAAGAGAACTGGTATGTGTACATATTTTGTTTTTATCAACTCTAAATGTGAACTTATCTTTAAGCCTATAATGAGAATTTATGGCTTGTAGTGCATGTTTTTATATCATTTCTTTGTTATCCACTTTATTTTTAAGAACTGAATGAGGTAAGCAAAATAAATTTAAGCAAAATCAAAATTAAATTGTAGAGAAGCAAGGCTCACAACTTAGAAAATGCTGTTGGACTGAATTGAGTAGCTTTTCTACACTCATTATTTCCTCTGGTCAGAGCTGTAACTTCACTAGGATGATTTGTATAGGCAGAGCCTTAGAAGTGATTTTCAGGCTGAGACTAATAGGCTAGTGTAAATATAGTTGCTGCTTGGGGCAGTGGTAATCACTCAGGGTATCAATAAATTTTTATAAATGAACTCAGGCACTACCCAGATGATTTCATTTTCTTGCTTAGAATTCTTTTCTGCCTTTAGAGTCTTCAAGATAGTGCAGATTTCTTGGTATTGTATAAAGTGATTTACAGTTTGTTCATGCTTCCTTCACTGGCCTCCTCTCTTATTTGTCCTACTCTAGATGCTATTGAGTCATGTTAAAATATTGCACTATAGTAATGCATTTTACAGTCGATTTTGTACTCCCAATGTTCGTTCTCCCTGCTTTGCAAATATTAGAAGTTGTTTAGAACTGGTCATGATTTTGAAGTGTTAGCTGTTGAGAATATATTTTTATTTTTAAAGTAAACTAAGTGAGGAAGCACTAATAAAGATGGAAGCAGAATAGTCATGTGACTAATTGATTGATTGATTTTGAAAGTTAAGCCTTAAAAGGAGGAGTAAATAAAAACATGTTCCTCAGAACTGTTGATCTTTCTCTACTAGTGTATTATTGGGAAGGGAGCAAAGATATATTTAGAAGAAATCTCTGATTTTACAGTAAATCTCAGAAAGCCATTGTAAGCCACTCCCAATATTAAAATCAGAAAAGTTCACGTGAAGAAACATGACATGTGCGTGGAGGTCATGGGCATGCCAATGGACTTGTGCACACCTGTAGACCCTCAGATACCCTCCATACATTCTCTCTCTCGATGTAGTATGGTTTTGAAAGCTCATATTCTTCTATAAACCATCATTAAATGATATGGTTCCTAAGAAATCAGTTCTAGGACCTTCATAAATTTTATCATTTCTTTTTATATTTTTCCTAGGAGTTTTTCATGTACTTTAGTTATATTGTCTGAACTCATATAAAGACAACAGTATGGATAATGTGGTCTGTATGTGTCCATACAAATTAAAATCTAGTGATGGCTATCTTAACAAGCATGTGAAAGACTCTAATCAGGAACCAATACCATGATATTGTCAGTTTCTTGAACTAATAAATTTGTGTCAAATCTTTTCGAATTAAGGTAAGGTATATTAGCAGTAGTTTTCAAGGCGTATGTTGGCAAGAAAGTATTGTTCAGTTACTTCTTTCCTTACATAAATGGATTAGGATTATAAGAACGTGATGAACAGAGCACCCTAATAAGTACTTTAGGGAAATGAGTGGTTCCTTAGGTCTAGAAACCTTTTAAACCATGTTTCTGTTTGAACTCAGTTGTGAATTCATCTGGGTTCAAGGCTCCTTTTTGTTGGGAGAATTTTTATATATTTTTTAATTTTTTCCTCCTAATTTTTTTTATTAAATTAAAACTGTGTACATTAATGCATTTATAGGGTACAATGTGCTGATTTTACATACAATTTGTAATGTTTACATCAAACTAGTTAACATAGCCTTCCCCTCACTTACTTAATTGTTGACATTTATACTATACTCTTAATAGATTTGACATGTACCCTTGCAATATGCACCATAGGTGAGGTCCCACCAATTCCTCTCCTTCCATCCAGCTTCCCCTTCCCTCCCCTAATCCTCCTCTTCCCTCTTTCATCCTGGGCTATAGTTGTGTTTTATCTTTCATAAGAAAGTGTGGGTGATTATATATTGGTTTCATAATAGTACTGTTGTGAGGATTTTTAATACTGATTCAGTCTTATTGATAACATTATTGGTCTGTTCAGGAATTCTGTTTCTTCTTGCTTCAGTCTTAGGAGATTGTGTGTTTCCAAGAACTTGCCCATTTCCTCTATGTTCTCTAGTTTATGTGCATAGAGATTTATGTAGTATTCGTGGATCATGTTTTGTATTTCTTCTTAACAGCAGATGTTGTCTTCTGATTCCACAAGCTGGTTGACTGGACCTGCCTTTAGTACATTTTCACATGTTGAGTGGTATGAACCTTTTAAAAATGTGTTTGTTGATATGCAAACCTGTTTGATTTATAGAATAGGAAATAATAAGTATTTTTTTTTGATTTGGCAGAGTTTTACTTAAGACTTGCTTTCATTGTTCATACTATGTATAACATTTGCCCATAGATTGTGGAGGGCAGTAAGAGTGAAGCTAAAGGCTCAGCTTTTCTTTTCTATATGAAGGTTATAAACATACTTATGAAAGAAACTGATAATTATGAAAATATACATTGTCTTAGGTCAGTTTCTATGGCTTTAATTGTAACCTTTATTTCCAGGTATTATTGTGACATTTGCTCTTAGAGTCTTTAAACTAAATATATCCCCCCCCCCAATTAAATTTCTTCTTAAGCTTGTCTACATACATGAAATAACAATTATTGCCCCTGTTCTTTTGATTAATCCTCAATCTAGGAATCATTCTTTTTCTAAATTGCAGAATATTATAGGAGTACACACATTTTGGAACACTTCCTTTTCTGTTACACAATATACAACCAACAAATTGCATAGATTTTACCTCCTAAACCCTGCAAATCTATCTACTTTGTCCCTCTTATTCACCAGCTTGTTTATCTGAATGATCATAACCTTTTTGTAGTAACAGTCTTTTAAATGGTTTGCCTATATTCCCCTCTGGCTCTATTTGAAACCGTTCATCTTTTGGCAACCAAAGTGATCCTTGTAAAATACAAAGTTTTCATTTGTTAATAGGAAGATCGGGTAGTTAAGTACTATGTTGCCTTTATCTTCTGATGTGACCATGTTATTTTGTTTAAAAATATGAAGATAACTATAATAGCTTGCCTGTTGGTTAATTCAGCAGAATCCCTATTTTTTCCCCAAAAGGGTTTAATTGCTTAATATAGAAGTCTCCTAGAATGGAAATTTCCAGAAGAAAGGGATAATAATTTTACTTGATTCTTTTTTTTTTCTAATTAATTTTTTTCATTTAGATTTTATTTTAAAACATTAATAGTCCAAAATCTGCTTGGAAATACAGCCTAGCCACTGAGAAATGGTAAAACTTCTATACTGTGTTGCTACTTTATTAGTTATCTGTTGCTGGATAGCAAATTACCCAAAGTTATCAGCTTTTCCCTCACAATTTATGGGGTTAGGAGTCAGGCTCGGCTTAGTTGGTCCTGTGTTACAGGGCTGCAGGCTACACTCATGTGAAGCTCGGCCAGTAGAGGACCTGCTCTTGAACATATTTGTTTGCTGGCGGATTCAGTTCCTCCTGAGCTGTTAGACCACTGGCCAAGGGCTTCTCTTGGTTCCTTCTCACATGGGCCCCTTCTCAGAGCAGACAAGTGAGAAGGCAAGGGAGAATGGTAGCAAGGTGGAGGTGGCAGTTTTATGACCTAATCAAGGAAGTGACACCCAGTTTTGTCATATTTTGTTTCATTGTTCATTGAAAAGCGTCACCAGGTCCAGCCCAGTCTCAGGAGACAGCGTTACAGAAAGGCAGGGGTCCAAGGAAGCCAGGGTTCCTTGGAAGGATGCTAACCACATCTGCCAGCTTCTGTTTTCATATGAGGTGTCAGAAGAAAAGTTGCAGTTGTATGAGGGGCAGGTCACCTTTTTCAATGGGTCCCCATCCCACAGTTATTAAGGGTTTTTATCCAGAGGCTCTGTGACCAGGTTCCTGGTGAGAAGTAAGAAATAAAATAGTGTCATGGGAAGAGCTTTGGCTGAAAGGATTAGAAGTGCAAAGGCCCGGGAAAAGCAGGGATGTCAAGAAACATGAAAAACGGAGGAGGGAGGTTCATACCACTGGGGTGCTCTCCACTTGCACTGGCTTCTTGGTAGGAGTGAAAATCTCACTTAACCAACTCTTCTGAACTCTGCAGGTTTCTAAGGAAGTCCTTAGTTTGTCTCTCCACTTCCTTTCTTACCTCCTGGGAAGACTCCCCCCATCCTGGCTCCAAAGATCCCCCTTCCCCATTACCTGAGCTTCCTCCCTCTCTCCCATTCCTGTTGTCTGATGGGAGTCAGCCAGAGCCCTCCATCCTCATGCTGGTGTTTTAGGGCCTCTCTCTTTACCTTCCAACAGGGAAGAATTATGTGGAAGAAATTAGACTCTAACATTTGGGAGGGAAAAAAAAATGCAAATTCCATGCAGAAGAGGTAGTCTCTAATACATTCTATACAAAGGTGTCAGTACTATACATACAGGAAATAAGTTCTCAATAAACTACTTTTACCAGGAGCAAAGTGACAGCACACACATATTCGCATTGTTTCTAATGTGATGTCAGAAGTATTAAAGACCACTGTAAGGATGATCAGACAGACAGAGACAGAGCATCTCTTAAACTGAATGATTGAGTCATTCAGGCGATTTTACTGACGATTTTACTGACATTTGTGGATTTGTGGAATGAATGGTAGCTCAAGCCAGAATGCATACTGGGAGGTTTTAAGTAGTACTGATGATATCAATTAATTACCTTTGACAACAATAGATTTGTATCCTTATTTTCACCTGGTTTGATCTATTTTAATCATCTTTCATCCCACTGTCTCTTCTCTTTGTCTATCCCCTTAGCAGTTATACTGACAAATACATTCAACATTAACACAGTATATATTTCTTTTTTTTTTTATTAGTTTTTTTTTATTATAGATAAAAATACACACCATAGATGTGGCCCGACCCATCACCCTCCCTCCACCCAAACCTCCCCCCTCCCTTCCCCTTCCTTGGTCCTTTCCCCATAGTCTTGTGGTATAGTTGGATTATAGCCTTCATGTGAAAGCTATAGTTTAGATTCATAGTAGGGCTGAGTAAATTGGATACTTTTTCTTAATAAATGTTCATGAACGAAGATACCGTATAACCTAAGCAATTCAAACACTACAGTATTACAAGCTCCATTCTTTCTACCATAAACAACACCAAAAACCCTGCTTCCATTTGAATACATAATAGTAATGACCCATAGGCTGATGAGTCTATGAAAAATTTACAAAGGCCATTCAGCCTTTTATAATTAATGGTAAAAGAAGAGGAAATTTAATAAGAAATATACTCTACAGGAATGAACAGCAGTGAATAATTTGGAATACATTTAAGTGAAACATTTAATGCAAAAAAGAACATTTCTGTCTGGTTGTTGTAGTCTTAGATAATTTATTATACCTTAGTGATTCTTCTTTCACCAAGCAAATTAGAAAATTAAAAAGAAAATAGATTTAAAATATTAAATTAAGATGTTAGCTTTTCTGAATGGTGGAATGTTTAATTTAAATAGGACTTAAGAAATGAATACTTTTTTGATAGTATTTTTATTTCTAATCATAATTAGAAATTAAATTCCTGATATAATAAATATTATGATTCTAGATATTAATGTAATATGGGGTTAATCTTTTCCACTTAATGCAGTTCAGATTTTTCTTAGGTGTTTGAATAGTTTCTTTAATCAAATTATTCTTAATAATATTTAACACTAGTTAATAAAAAGATGGAATTTCTTTTTAATGAGCTACAGTTTTGTATTTTTCTTTTCTTTTTTTTTTTTTATTATAGATAAAAATATGCACCATAGATGTGGCCCAACTCATCACCCTCCCTCCACCTAAACCTCCCCCCTCCCTTCCCCTTCCTTGGTCCTTTCCTCAAAGTCTTGTGGTATAGTTGGGTTAGGTTATAGCCTTCATGTGAAAGCTATAGTTTAGCTTCATAGTAGGGCTGAGTACATTGGATACTTTTTCTTCCATTCCTGTGATACTTTGCTAAGGAGAATATGTTTCAGCTCCATCCATGTAAACATGAAAGAGGTAAAGTCTCCATCTTTCTTTAAGGCTGCATAGTATTCCATGGTATACATGTACCACAATTTCCTAGTCCATTGATGGGTCGATGGGCACTTAGGCTTCTTCCATGACTTAGCAATTATGAATTGGGCTGCAATAAACATTCTGGTACAGATGTCTTTGTTATATTGTGACTTTTGGTCTTCTGGGTATAAACCTAGAAGAGGAATTATAGGATCGAATGGCAGGTCTATTTTTAG
>CAUYPK010037851.1:0-33703 GCA_963574355.1 Loris lydekkerianus | reverse complement strand
GAAAAGAATAAAAAAATTAAAAGTAGAAAAAAATGAACAGCATCAATGTATAGAGTACAAAATTCTCCATCGATCAGTATATACCACGACACAGTAGAATAAATATTTATTGAGATATGGAGCTACAAAAACACATGACAGTAAAACGGACAAAACGTTTGAAACAACCTAATATTAAGCCATAAAAGTGGAGATTTTGCATTCTTTCATCTGGATGGATTTGGAGAACATTCTCTTTAAGTATTTCAAGAATGGAAAATAAAGCATTCCACGTACTCAGTACTAATCTTGAAATAGTGGGGAAAAAACAGAACAAAATAACTCTGTAGGCCCACTGGAGAGAAAAAACACAAGTTGAAGATGAGGGGAAGAGGGAAGGGGATTGCTAAATTCCCACCTATTGGATACAATGCAGGGCTATATGGCACATTCCTGGGTGAAAGACTGAACTGTAAGTCAGACTTTGGACTTAACTTTACAAATGCAAACAATGTAACCTATACATAGGTTATCCCCTATATACCCTCCTATCAACCCAGGAGGGGGGAAAAAAGCTAATTGAAAGTTTGATTGAGGACCATGGTATAAAGTTTCAAAAGAGCTCTGCATTAAGTACTCATTGATTTCAAAAGGAAAAATAGCATGGTAGAGTAATCTTGCAGGAGTGCACTAGGTGACTGAATTAGTTGTCTATTGCTGTGCAGCAATATTACCACAAATTTACAATCTTGAATTACTATCTCAGTTTCTTTGAGTCAGGATTCTGGGTCTGGCTTAGCTGGGACCTCTGTTCCCATCTCCTAAGATTATAATCTGGGTGTTAGCTGGGACTGGGAGGTCTAGAAGGATAGCTCCAAGAAGGATCTACTTCCTGCTCACGGGCATGTTGGCCACATTCATTTCCTTGTGGTTGTAGGACGGACAGCTACATTTTTTTTCCTGGAGGATGTCCTCAGCTCCTAGAGGATGGCTGCATTTGCTTGGAATGGGATTCTCCAGCATGACCACCTGCTTCCTCACAGCTAGCAAGGGAGAGGAGCCTCTATAAGCTGCATCTTATGAAATAAAATCATGTACTGTGATCATGTACTTGTGACAGAGTCTCAAGTTGCCCTGGGTAGAGGTGCCGTGGTGTCACAGCTCACAGCAACCTCCTACTCTCAGGCTTAAGTGATTCTCTTGCCTCAGCCTCCCAAGTAGCTGGGACCATAGGCACCCGCCACAATGCCCGGCTATTTTGGGGGCGTAGTTGTCACTGTTGTTTGGCGGCCCAGGCTGGATTTGAACCCACCAGCTCCAGTGTATGTGGCTGGCACCCTAGTGGTTGAGCTACAGGTGCGAGCCATGTACTTGTGATCTTGAATATCCCATCACCTTTGCTACACGTAACCGTCCCACCCACACGTGGGAATCACAGGGTGCCTTAGAGATGTCACCAAAAGTGATGTCACCAGTGTTTGGGAAAACTTGACCACATGCCCCCTGATGCACAGAGAAGACACTCTCCTCAGGTATTCTTGCTGAACTTCTGTAATCCAAGGAGCACAAAGTGGCCCAGAGACCTGAGGAAGCCAGTACTCAGCCTGTGCTCTACGAGACTCACTGTCGGTGTAATTCAAAGGCTGTTCTGGATTAAAGAGAATAATGCCGTATGACAGCAAACTCAATGGGTGGTTCTGGGTTGGAAAAATAGTACACGTATTTTGGGGACGGGTATTGAAATTTGGACATATGCTGTGTGTGGATTAGATTGAATTGATGTCAGATTGCCTGATTTTGATAATTGTGCTGTGGTCATCTAAGACATGCTCTTATTTTTAGGAAATAAACACTGCAGTATTTGGAGAAGGGATGGGAATGGTAGGTGTATCTTACTCTCAAGTGGTTTCAAAAGACATGTGTGCATGCATGCATGAGGGAGAGGAAGGGAGAATGTGAGTAAAGCAAATGGAACAAAGTGTTGACTATTTAGGAATTCTTACATTTTTGAGACTTTTCTGTAAGTTTAAAATTATATCAAAATAGGTCCGGGCACGGTGTCTCATGCCTGTAAATCCCAGCACTCTGGGAGGCCCAGGTGGGAGGATCACTTGAGCCTAGGAATTCAAGCCTAAGAAAGAGTAAGACCCTGTCTCTACTAAAAATAGAAAAAACAAGCTGGAAGTTGTGGTGAGCACCGGTAGTCTCGACCTTGAGAGGATGAGGCAAAAGGAATGCTTGAGCTCAAAGTTTGAAGTTGCAGTGAGCTGTGAAACCATAGCACTCTACCAGGGCAACAGAATGAGACTCTACCTCAAAAAAACAAAACCAAAAAAATTTATCAGAACGAAAAGTTTCACACAACTTGTATGACAAGGAAATTGGTTTAGAAGCTGGAACTCAGTGGTGAGCTTCAGGGTTTGCCTTATTTAGCAGCTGAACAATCCTATCAAATACCGTGGTTCTTTTTTATTCTCTGGGCCCATAGTTGAGCTTTATGGTAAAGCGTTTCCTTTTGAGGTTATAGATAGTTGCTAGTGACAATCAGGGCTGTGAGCTTTTTCATGGAATCAATAAATATTTTTACCATTTTTTTTTTTTTTTTGGATAGTTTTCATTTTAATGTAATTTAAAACTTTCAGAAAAGTCTCAGGAATAGTACAAAGAAGTCATTAAAACAGATTCTATTAATAACATCTAAACTTTTTAAAAAAATTGGTAATTACGTTTGATGAAGTTTCACTGTTATTAGAAAAATAAAACTGTAAACAAGTTGTTCATGTTAAAGTACGTTAGAATAGATACAGCCGAAAAGCATATTTTCCCTTCTCTATGATTATTAAAATCCAGTTTGAGTTCTATGCAGCTTCTAAAGGAGATCTTAGGCAGAATTCAAAATATTGTTTTTAGTAAAGAATCAGGAATTATGATTCCCTATAGAAGTATAGGGAATATTCTTGAAGGAATTATTGCTTCTAACATAATGTAAAATGAATTTTAGATATATCTTATAATGATTATGCATTTCTAATTTAGTTTAAAAAATATGCTTATTTAGGAAGACAGAATTCTACCAGATAAGTATAAGAAAAATGTTAGGAATAAATGATACAAATATTTCCTAATTTTTTTATATCATGTATTTCAAAACTTTGAAATGTCAAAGATTATACATGTTTTGGTGACTCAAACTAGTCCCTTGTATAAAAATTTGAAGTATGTGAACTCTGCCGCCTCTGCACATGCGTCCCTGGCTAGGACCCTCCCAGCTGTCTGCTCACCCACATCTTCACTCATTCTGCTGTCCCCTATCTAGACGTGAGGGGTGGGGGTAAGAGGGGAAGGCAGGGGCCCACACACCCAGCTATGTAGTCATGTAGCCATCTGTGCCATTTGATTCCACTCTTTCCTTCCTCCATCCTGCATATGTAATTATGCCCCCTGAAAAAATGGAGCAAATAAATTAAGTAGCTATTTTAGGCGGTTTGGGCAGCTTTTAAAAAAACAGTAAGAGACCATAGTTATATTTGTAATGCAAGAGAAAGCCACAGTTAAGGCTGTTAGTATTTAATTCTCAGCAAATCATTACTGTACAGCAAATTTTCTTCTTCCCAACATTCCTTTGAAGGAGTTAACTATTTCAGAACCTCTGATGTGAAGCCATTCTTGGCAAATGTTCAGAAGTGGCACAGAGATAGTAGAGGGAAACTGTTTCTGCCTGTAGTTCTTGGCACTCTCAGCGAAGGAAAGCTGTCTGTGGGTGAGTCAAAGCAGCACCTGATTGCCCCCCACCCCCACCCCCACCCCCCCACAGACCTCAGACTCACTTAGTCCAGCTGCACCCTCTGGAGCCTCTCTAGTTCTCCTTCAGGCTTGCTCCACTACATGAGCCCAGAAAAGAGGGATGGCCAGAATGGGTCTGCTTTCTTTGAACTTCAGTGGTTGTACATGAGCCAGGTTGTGACGGTAGTTGTGTGTGTGTATGTGTGGGGGAGGGGAGAGGGAGAGACTAGGGAGAAGTTATAGAAATTAGAGGTTTTGAGGAAGGGATAATGAAATGGGGTGCTTAGGGTTATATAAAGAAGCAAAGAAAGAGAGACAGGAAGGCATTTATTAAGAAGTATGGTTGGGGGAAGCACCTGTGGCTCAAAGGAGTAGGGCACCGGCCCCATATGCCAGAGGTGGTGAGTTGAAACCCAGCCCCGGCCAAAAACTGCAAAAAAAAAAAAAAGTATGGTTGGCCAGAATAAAAGTAACAGGTGTTGAAGTGGGAACAGACTTTTGAGGGGTTGCTCATTCTAAAGGTGGAGGGAGGGGTCAGCAGGGTGGTGCATGGCTACAACTGGTGTTAGGTTCTTACATCTACAGTGACTTTCTAAGGAATATATAATTCATTATTATAATATTAATTACAGAAGTCTCTGAACTGTTCATTTTATGAGTAGACATAGCCATTTATAAAAAAAAGTTTATTTAGGGCGGCGCCTGTGGCTCAGTCGGTAGGCGCTGGCCCCGTATACTGAGGGCGGCGCGTTCAAACCCAGCCCTGACCAAACTGCAACAAAAAATAGCCAGGCATTGTGGCGGGCACCTGTAGTCTCAGCTACTCAGGAAATTGAGGCAAGAGGACTGCCTAAGCCCAGGAGTTGGAGGTTGCTGTGAGCTATGTGACGCCATGGCACTCTCCCGAGGGTGATAAAGTGAGACTCTGTCTCTACCAAAAAAAAAAAAAAAAAAAAAAAAGTTTATTTATAATTGACATGTAATAGACAGTCATTTTAAAATATTAAGATTAGCTGTATGTGAACAAAACAGTATTTTTAAACAATAACCTGGCTACGTACAAACATTAAAGTTCAAACACCCATTCTGGCCACCCCTCTTTTTTTTTTGGAGACAGAATCTCACTTTGTTGCATGTTGGTAGAAACAGCTTACAGCAACCTCAAATGCCTGGGTTCAGGCAATTCTCTTGCCTCAGCCTCCCAAGTAGCTGGGACTACAGGTACCCGCTACCGTGCCCGGCTATTTTCAGAGATGAGGTCTTGCTCTGGCTCACACTGGTCTCAGACCTGTGAGCTCAGGCAGTCCACCCACCTAAAGCTTCCCAGAGTGCTAGGTTTACAGGCGTGAGCCACTGCGCTCAGCCTCTGGCCACCCCTCTTTTCTGGTCCAGTGCCACAGTCATTAGAATATGTGGACATTTACATGAGCCACAGAATTTTCCTTCTAATGAAATTGCATAATGAATATCTGGCATAGGTAATAAATTACAATTACTTACGTGGTCTATACTGTCAAAACATTTCCCATCCCTCTTTCAACATTTTAGGGAAGCTAATTTTTACTAAGTTTCTGTAAAATTTTAGTCTGAGTAACAGATTGATAATTTATATTTGATTATTCCTACCATATTGAAAAGAAAATTGGAAATAGTATGGTGAAAGAGAAAAATTTAATGTCTGAAATAAAAAAGGCAAAATAAGTGTCAGAAACTAGAGCAAACATTTCAAGAGTTTGTGAAGATATTAATAGGAAGGGAAAAGGAGAAATTGTTTTGGTTTATTTGACAGATGAATCAAGTGTAGACTTCAGCCTTCTTTTATTCTGTGTTTCATTTTGTTTTCTTTCAATAAAAGATGAGTAATATATGGCTTCCTCTTCTAGTTATTTGGCTCTACTTGAGAACTCTGTTCATGTCCAGTCAGACCTGATTGCACATCTGCCCTTGACAACCCCAATGCTAAAGTACGGGGGGTGGGGCATCTGATAGCCGTCAGCGTCTCTGTCTGCTCCTTGTGTCACTCCCACAAAGGGCTCCCTGTAAGGCCGCTCAGGACATCAATGCTGCATTGTAAACCCAGTTGGTATAACTGGCATAGTGTCTCTCCCCTTCCCCCCTTTCTTTCTTGTGGCAAATAGGTCAAGGTGATGTTGGATAAATGTGACTGGCTGAAGTACATGAGCAGATACTAAGAGCAGCTTCTAAAATGCCAGAGGTGTCTGTCCTCAGTCCTTCTCGCACTGTGTGGTATCTCTGTTAGCAGGTACCTCACCACGTCACACTTTCTGTTCCACTTTACTGTGAACCCTTTGACAGCAAGGACTGTGTCTCATTTATCTTTGTATTCATGTTTTGGTACCTGGAACAAAGCAGGCACTTAACAAAGGTTAGTTGGATAATTGTTTAAAAAATCCAGATACAACTTTTAAGTTTCTGCTGTTTGCCATACCTTGTGGTGGATGAGCTACACATGTAGCTCTTGATGAAGCTTGATCAAGCTTTCCTTTAGCGCTTGATCCTAGGAAAAGAGTTGCAGTCTACTTTGGACTATTTATACAGTCGATCCTGAATAATTCAGGGCTTAATGTCACTTACTCTCCTGTGCAGTTGAAAATCCAAGTATAACTTTTTACTGCCCCTACAACTTTACTGCCCCTACAACTTAACTACTAATAGCCTACTATTGACTGGAATCTTTAAATATGTTAAGCTGAAGAAAAAAGGTTTTTTAGAAAGCCATAGGATTTTTGTTGTCAAAACAAGAGATTATAACAGAAGACGTAAATTAATTGTTCTGATAATTTTGGACTCCAGGGCATCTTTGTGGAAAAGTCAGCTCTTTGTGAAGTGATAGATAAAATACTATCCAAAACAACTCTGAGACATGAGCAAGTGTTCATGTTCAGGACAGCATCTGAACATGTACACAGTGAGGAGAAATAAAAAGGCAGCTTCCTTCCCTATTTCCTCTCCCCCAGTGAGGCATATGTTGCATAAAGGTATGAGGCTCATTTTGGTGACAAATGATTTTATATGGAAAATTGTGAATTCTTGCATCTTCTTCTCCCCAAAAAGTTCAGGCCCTGACCTGATGATGAACAAGGAAATGAAAATAAGATGATACTACTTTCACATGAACTCGGGACTGTAATCTAACTGTAATTGCCATCTTTACGTAACTAATTTAGTAGACTGAATTTTCTCCCTTAGGAAGTTTTCAACCAAATTGGAGTTAATTTAATATCAAATTAAAGTACAAGAAAGGATATGCAAGACCAGTGTGTGTATTCTGCAACATATAACAGAAGCGTCCTCCAATAGCACTGTCCCAGCAGGTGCATGAGGACCTGGCTACAGGGCAGAGTATCTACTAGGTCTCCCACTCCAGCTTCTGCCTGTAGAGTGGTCCCTGCCAACTTTGGCTTCTAACTGTACCCAGGTCTCAAACAGATCTTGATCCCCTTACCTGACAGGCTGGAACACAGCACCAGCACAGCCCAGAGCCCCAGAGTTGTCTGCACTAGTCAGCGAGCACCTCGATGCCACGGTCTGTCCGTGCTCACACCAACAGTGATGGGTGAGTCGAGCAGCCTGGGTTGTTAGGACAGCACAAACATTAATTACCTAAGTAAGCAATGGCCAACGTCTTGTCTAGGGTAGTTGATACCAAAATAGGTCTTGAAATTCCCCGTACACCACTGCTGAGATTCAATCTTACTTTATTTTAATTTTTTTTAATTTTTTTTAGAGACAGAGTCTCACTTTGTCACCCTTGACAGAGTGCTATGGCATTGGCACCACAACAACCCCCAGCTCTTGGGCTCAGGCAATTCTCCTGCCTCAGCCTCCCGAGTAGCTGGGACTACAGATACCCACTGCCCACTACAACACCCAGCTATTTTTTGCTGCAGCTTGGCTGGAGCCAGGCTTGAACCCGCCATCCTTGGTACATGGGGCCGGTGCCCTACTCACTGAACCACAGGCACCACCCCAATCTTACTTTAAAGCAGCACAAAATGGCTTCTTCCACACCAGGGCAAACTTTACTCCAATATTTCTCAAAAGCCAATTATGTCTTCACTTAAGAGGTTTTTAAAAAATACACCTTTCCTATGTCAGAGCCAAGATAGAAGTGAAGTGGCCTCTAGAACCCCTGGGACAGACAGAGCTCCAGAAACCAGTGCGTGTGAATGCATTCAAGTCCTGGGATTCGAGGTTAAGGGTCTGTGGGGTTGTTTCTTGCCTTCCATCACTGGGATATCCATCTTAGGCAGCTTGGCGGTTGCTGGATATCAGCCCTCGGTGGCCTGGGCTCCGATCAGTTCTACTGGAAAGGGTTTCTGGGATCCTTAGTAGGCGTGGCTGGCAAAACTTCCTTAATCAGACTTCTCAAGGGTTTCTTATCCCCACTTTCAGAGTCCATGGTGCTAGGATTTGGATCAGGCAAGGCTGTGGAAGAACCAGAAGTGGACAAGCCTTTGGGCCTCTGCTCGGGGGAGTCTGAGAGGCAGGCTGGGCTGGTGCAGCTGCCTGTCTGCTTTTGTTGTCTCTCTATTCCGCAGCTTTAGTTTCTTTGTGAGGTGCTGACGCTTGCATTCTAGAGTCACTGGCTTCCAGAAGATGTTGCCTGTGTCTGATGGAGGAGGAGTCCGGGACTTAGGGTCCTCATTGTCATCGCT
Organism: Loris lydekkerianus; assembly: GCA_963574355.1. Lineage (NCBI taxonomy): Eukaryota > Metazoa > Chordata > Mammalia > Primates > Lorisidae > Loris > Loris lydekkerianus. The sequence goes on along the minus strand of CAUYPK010037851.1, from coordinate 25,262 downwards.
GAGCGCCCTCAGTATATCCCAAAGAGAGGAACATGTTCCCTACCGGCCCACTAGGCTGAAGAGCAGGTACTTCTGATTGTCTTGAATCCATTGAAAGACTGGGATCCAGGTGCTGTTCTGTATAGAATTCTGAGCTGAATCCCTGCCACCACAGCGCTGCGACATTATGCTGACAGATGTTAGTGAGGATTATTGTCTAGCTGCTGCAAGTTAGCAGAACTTTCCAGGAGGAGTCCATCCAGGGGTTTTGTTCTGTTGCTGCTGCTGAGTTGAAGTCCTGCACTAAAGTGGCTCTGAGGACCCAGGTCTTCCAAGAGGTCTTGGTGCAGTTTGGACCCAAGGTATGGTGAGAGCAACAGTGACACCCAAGGTCTCCAGACAGACAGGAAACGCTAGTTCATAGAAAATATGATTAAGAAAATCATAAGGAAGAGAAAATATATTCATTAAGTGGAAGTGGATCATCATGAAGGCCATCATGCTTTTCATCTCCATGCTGAGTAGCCTGAGAGGCTGAGGAAGAGAAAGGGCTGGTCTTGCTGTTCCAGGGGTGGAGAGGGAAGAGGTAGCAGAGATGGAAGGGGAGGTAGGAAAGGCAGGTGCCTTTGGTGTAACTTTTACTGAAAAAATTCTGTGTTATAAGTGGACCTGCACATTTCAAACCCTCGTTGTTCAAGGATTAACTATACTAATATTTATAATAGGAAAAGGTTAGAAAAAATAAAAAAAGAAACATGACCTGCAACCCCTTCTCCAACCAATAATACCTATTAGCATTTTTTGCAGAATGTCCCAAAGTTTGCCCGTAAAGTTGCCATACATAGGGAAAATGGGAAATTGTAGCTCAATGTACCTTTATTTAGAAAGTTTCACAAAATATTTACAAAATATTCTCTGTGTTACCCACCTCTTTATAAAATTTCATAATGAGTATTTTGTAAATAAATGTAATTTAGCTATAATTTCTCATTTTTCCTGTGTATGGTGACCTTATGGGCAGCCTTTGGGGCACCTGTATTCTTTTTATCTTTTTCTTATGGACATGAGTATATTTTTCCTTTTCCTTTTCTTTTTTCTCTTTCTTTCCTTCCTCCTTTCTTTTGTTTTTTTTTTTTTTTTTTTTTGAAATAAGGTCGCCCTAGCTAGAGTAAATCATTATAGCTCATTGCAGCCTCAATCTCTTGAGTCAATCTATCCTCCTGCCTCAGCCTCCTGAGTGGCTGTAGGCCCACTCCACCAGGCCTGATTGTTTTTTCTGTTTTTTTATAGAGATAGAATCTCGCTGCTGCTCAGGCTGGTCTCAAACTGCTGAGCTCAATCCTCCCACCTCAGCCTACCCTAGAAAAGACCCTGGCCATTGTTTACTTAGATAATAGGGCTATAGGCGTGAGCCACCACACCTGGCCTGTATCTATTTTTTTCTAAGAATTTTATCACAGGTAGACATACTGGTTTGTAACCATTTTTTTCACCTGTCAGATCAGTACAAATAATAGAAGCTCAGTAAGTGCTTGCTTTAATGAACAGTTTCCATGTTACCAAATATATTTCAGCATCTGTGTTGGGGGGGGGGGGGCGGGATCTTACTTCATTGCCCAGGCTGGAGTGCAGTGGCCCAGTCATACCTTACTGCAGCTTTAAACTCCTGTGCTCAGATGATCTTCTCATCTCAGCCCCCCAAGTAGCCATTACTATAGACACACAATACTTACTGTTTTAATGATTATGTGATACTGCATCATGTGGACATACTGTTATTTAGCTGATCTTCCACTGCTCAGCATTCAGGCTGTTTGTTCATTTAACATAGTCTGATCATGCACACCTCTCTGGCTCCATCCATTTCCCCCTCCTACTCCTTACCGTGGTGGTATTTGGTCTGTGAGGCTTTGAAAGCCTCATCTTTTCTTTTACTTGTGGACATTTGCAGTGCTGTCCTGCTCACAACATACTCTCCACTTGTCTAGCAAATACACAGGTTTTGAAGCCTGAGCTTAGACATTCCTTCTCGGATGTTTTCGTAGACTGGATTAGATGTCCCCCCAATGTGCTTCATAGGTATATTTTGTACTGATTCCTAGAGAAACAGTGTACTTTATTTTATTAGCACGCTTTCCTAAGCATGTCTCCCACTAGACTATGAAGTCCTACTTATTTCCATCTTATTTCCAGTTGTATTTCCTAGCCCAGTGCAATGCTTGATACATAGCAAGAATGTAGTAAGTTTTTTTTTGTTTTGTTTTTTTTTTTGAGACAGAGTCTCACTATGTCGTCCTGGGTAGAGTGCTGTGGCATCACAGCTCACAGCAACCTCAAACTCTTGGGCTTAGGAGATTCTCTTGCCTCAGCCTCCCAAGTAGCTGGGACTACGGGTGCCCACCACGGATATATATTTTTTTAGTTGTAGTTGCCATTGTTGTTGGGCAGGCCTGGGCTGGATTCCCGTGGGCCTAGTGGCGCCGAGCCAACGTAATAAGTTTTTAAAAACAAGTGAGTGAATGCGTGAAACATTCTATGCTTTTCACTGTGGATCATTAAATGGTAATCTTTAACATGTCACTTTTTTTTATGTATCAGATAAGCATAATAAATAATAATAACTTTTTTGTTTTTTGAGGCAGGGTCTTACTCTGTTACCTGGACTTCAGTGCAGTGGTTCATAGCTCATTGCAAACCTTAAACTCTTGGGCTAACTTTTCTATTTTTAATAGAGATGGGATCTCACTCTTGATCAGGCTGCTCTTAAACTCCTGAGTTCAAGCGATCCTTTGACCTCATCCTCCCAGGTGTGAGCCACTTCACCCAGCCAATAATAACCTTTTATTTGTAAAAGCTTTATACACAAAATGTTCTTAAAACTATTATTTCATATTGGCAAACTCTGACTAATTCTTAGTAAATTTATTCTACATTGTCAACCAAATTGGTCTATTTTAAATTTCTTTTTTATTTTTTCTTTCTTTCTTTCTTTTTTTTTTTTTTTTGGAGACAAGAGTCTCATTCACTCTGTCGCCCTTGGTAGAGTGCCATGGCATCACAGTTCACAGCAACCTCAAAGTCCTGGGCTCAGGTGATCCCCTTGCTTCAGCCTCCCAAGTAGCTGGCATTGCAGGCACCCACCATAACACCTGGCTAGTTTTTCTATTTTTAGTAGAGATAGGGTCTCACTCTTGCTCAGGCTGGTCTCAAACTCCTGAACTCAATCTACCTGCCTTGACCTCCCAGAGTGCTAGGTTTACAGGCGTGAGCCATCTTGCCTGGCTTGTTTAAATTTCTTTTTCTTTTCTTTCTTTCTTTCTTTCTTTTTTCTTTCTTTTTTTTTTTTTTGTTGAGACAGAGTTTCAAGCTGTCACCCTGGGTAGAGGCTGTGGCATCATAGCTCACAGCAACCTCCAATTCCAATGCAAGTGATCCTCTTGCCTCAGTTTTTCTATTTTTAGTAGAGACAGAGTCTAGCTTTTGCTCAGGCTGGTCTTGAACCTGTGAGCTCAAGTAATCCACCCGCTTCGACCTTCCAGAGTGCTAGAGTTACAGGCGTGAGCCATTGTACCCAGTCTGTAAACTTTTTAATATGTTAGTCTTTATTGATAGCTATGTGATAATGTTGGTAACTGTCTGCATAGTCTTAAATTGTTAAGTAGAATATTTGCTTTCTAAGCAAATTTCAGTTACTAGGCTTTATTTTTTATTTATATTTTATGCCTAGATTAAGTAATAATTAGGCATTTACTCTGATGAGAATTTCATAACTGTGGTTTAGATAGATTTAAAACTATAGAATAAAGCTGAAGTCTTTTAATTTTTATATGCTAATACCTCATAATAATTGGGCTTTGGCCAGGTGACAAGAAGTGTAAACTACAACAGATACTTAGAGATCAGAGAACCCAATACTATTAGAGCTTAAAAACGACATGATTAGGCTCAGAAGACAGTAGAAGTTAATTCTCCATAGCTCTCTGGGTTGTCATTAAGGTTGACACCTATCCTTTCTTTTCCTTGGATGTGGCACACACATGGGGAGGGACAGGCAGTTTGGGGCATTGTCACTGAGTAGCTTTTTGAGACACTTTGCCATTTGTGGTGGTAGTGAATGACGGTCAGGTGTATAGAGACAGACACTGCAGGGACCGCTGCTCTGCAAGACTCACTGGAACTCCTCAACTCAGAAAAGCTGATGGTGTTACAGGCAGGGACGCTGGCCCTGCACTCCAGCCCAGTGCCTCCATGAGGTGTAGGGATTTAGGCAGGTCATTCAGTCTCTCTTTGCCTTCATCTTCCTTTTTGTAAAACAAAGTTAATTGGGTTAGATTGTCTGTAAATTCACTTTTGGAAACTATCTTGCTAATTTTCCTGATGCTTAAATATACAAAAAGAATCTTGCTTTTAAATGAAGAAACACATAGTATATAAATGAAGATTGGCTTTAACAGATTATTCTTAGTATTATTATACATTTAAAAAGCCCTTTAAGTGAGTCTTCAGCTGGGTGACATTCAGCTGGCAGTGCCGTCTTCATAGCTCACTGTAGCCTCAGACTCTTGGGCTCAAGCAATCCTCCCGTCTCAGCCTCTGGAGTAGAGCTGAGACTACAGGGATGTGCCATCATGCCTGACTGATTTTTCTCTTTTTTGTAGAGATGAGGTCTTGCTTTTTCTCTTACTCAGAATGGCCTCAGACTCCTGAGCTCAAGCAATTCTCCCTGCTGAATTCTTTTTTCTTCTGCACAAACTCTCATATCTAGGACTCATATCTATGACAGTGATCTTGTCTGGTTTCATTGTTAAATATCTCTGTGGTGATAACTTAATAACTTGATATTTCCAGTCTGTATTGCTCCCTGAAATTGACCACCAGTGTTCAGGTCCACGCTGTTGGTCATATCTTAAACTTAATCTGCCTAAAATGTAATTCCTGATTTCCCCCCCAGAAACCTTCGAATCACCTTTGATTCATACTACCTAACAGTCTGTTAATACTTTCAACTTTACTATCAAACTCGCTGGAAATTACCTGCTTTCACCAGCACTCCTTTCTGCCACCTTTATTCTACTCAGTCTGTCTCAGTCACATCATGTTGTGTGTTAGTACCTTTGATGGCCATCTCCCGTTTTGTAAAATTCATAGTCCTGACTGCAGTGGACCAGGCCCCACGTGAGCTGGTGCTCTGTTACGTCTCATGTCTCACTCTCCTGTCCTTTCTTCACACACTAGCTCTCTTGTTGTTGAGAGAACCCTCTAGACACACCTCTCTCTCAGACAGGGCCTTTGCACTGGCTATTCCTTCTGCCTGAAATTCTCTTTACTGGGATAGTCACACACCCACCCTCTTACCTCCTCTGGATCTGCTCCTGTGTAGCACATGGGATGTGAAAGCCACTTTACTGTCCTATTTACAACTGCACGCTGCTGCCCCAGCTATCCCTGTCTTACTTTGTGTGTTACTTTCCTTCATAGTATTAGCACCTCTGATGTGCCATAATTTATTTATTAATGTTGTTTGTTGTCTCTCTGCCTTTCTAGAATGTAAACTTTCAAGGGCAAGGACTTTTGTGTGTTGGGTTAACTGCTGTGTCATTGGCTTTGTGATTCTGAGCAAATAACTTCATCTGCAGAGTCTCTCTAGACTCTAGTAATAAATGTGATAAAATGATAATAACTGGTTCTGTATTATTAATAAATATTTAGCTAAGTGCTCCCTCTGAGTTTATATTAAGGCGTCAGAAATCATAAGAATTGAATAGTTCATTTCATTAATACACACTGCACATAGTAATGTATGTATGCAGGAAGTCTTTGACTCAAGAAAGGCACCCCTCACCCAGGCCTTCCAGCCCCCGCATTGAGAATGGCTTCCTTGGGGTCCTCACTGTTGCTCTTCACACATCTGATCTTCCCTTGTTCTGCTCAGGAGGTTATGAGGTGGGTGTGAGGCTCAGACTGATGTTGACCTGTAATTTCAATTTAATCTATTGTGGCCCAATATTGGAACATCTTAAAACTCAGTAGTTAGGAAATAACCTTTAGAATGACTTTTCAGTTACTGAATAGGAAAAATATAGAGGTGAGGTTAAAATAACCTCATGTCCCATCTAGACTTGAAAATATATTTATTATGTAATCTTCTTTTCTCATCAATATAAATTTGTTTTATGAAGATAATTTATATATGATAGACAATGGAAAAAGTATTTTTTTTGATAACCTTATACTATTATAGCATCACACTACTCTCCATGTAGTAAAAAAGAAGTTAATCCTTAGAAATATTTGTTTCTTCTTCCCTGTTTTGATGATGTGTTGATATGATGGCTGTCTCTGGGTTAGAACTAGAAGGGACTGCAGGGTGTCTGCATCTGTCTTTGCCCTGACTCTTCTCTGATTGGGCTTTTTTGTTTTCTTCAGCTTGGCACAGAACCTTTTTTCAGAAATGATGAGATGTAAACCACTCAGAACAAACCAGTTTTAGCTAAAAGCAAGTTTTACCTAAGAGGACTAGTACCAATGGAAAAGGTTTCTGGAAATTTTTGTGCCTTTTGTACCCTGTTCATCTTTGTGTGTATTTAAAGGAGGATCATGGAGCATGCCTGCATTCCCTACTGGAAACCCCAGCTGGGTGCACTGTCTTTGGATCTCCTCCCTTGGCGCTCCAGTGGTGGTCTGGGTCAAGGACGCGCCCTTCTCCTTCACTGGCTGTGCCCTCTTTAGCTCTGTTGCTTCTGACTGTGTGAATAGAGTGTTACAGTGGAGAAGTTCATGGGCTCTGGAGGCAGACCTGTGTTTGAGTTCTGGGTCCATTGTTTACTTAGTCTCTAATTATCTTACTTAATCTCAGTATCTTTATTTCTGAAATGGGGGAGGATATTAATATGCATAATACTTATTTAATAGGACTATGTGAGAGTTGAGTAAGATAATACATGAAAGTGTTCAGTGTAGGACCTTGTTCACAGAAGTTGTCTAGATGTCAGCTATTACAAAAATCTACTTCAAGCTGCATTTCTCTTATTTGATCTCTCTATCTGAACAATATTTGAATGGGCTTCTTTTAAGTTCTGAGAACATGAAAGTGACCAAAACAGACATGGAGCAGTGTGCCTTGAAACTTGTCAATTATTAGAAGAAAATTTTTACTAGATTTAAAGTGGGAAAAGAAATTTAAAGCAGTGATAAAGTTTCAAACTGAAAGCTTAAAAAAGAACTCTGAAGTTAAAAAAAATAGATTTAAACAAATACATGTAGTTTCCCTGAGTTTTGAATAGAAGTGCTGCTTATACAAGCTGACAGATTTGCGTGTAAGGACAATTAGTAGGTCAGTGCTGGAAATGTCAGAAAGGGAGCAGGGAGGCTGGAGCAAGTCCATGGAGGGCTGTTCTTTTTCTTTCATTCTTTTCTTTTCTTTCTTTCTTTCTTTTTTTTTTTTTAAGAAGTGAAACAAGGAGAGCAATTGTGAACTGGAAAGTGAAGTCAGTAATTTTCCAGTCAGAAGCAGTAACCTCTGTTGGCAGAATCAGAATTTAACAACTGGTTTAGAAATAAACAGGATTTGGTTTAAAAAATATTAACCTCAGTTATTTAAACGTGATAATCATTCACATTTTGGCATTTGTTATCAGTAAAAAATATGCGGAAGTGTACTAATAACTATATAAATAGTTTGTTTTATATATTGTAAAACTTACTATAGTAAATAGATTATGTTGATATATTAACCTGGAAAAATCTTTTTTTTTGAGGGATAGTCTCACTCTGTCACCCTTGGTAGAGTGCTGTGGCATCATAGCTCACAGCAACGTCAAACTCTTTGGCTCAAGCAATTCTCTTGCCTCAGCCTCCCAAGTAGCTGGAACTATAGGCGCTCGCTACAAAGCTTGGCTATTTTTGGAGATGGGGTCTTGCTTTTGCTCAGGCTGGTCTCTAACCTGTGAGCTCAGGTAATCTACCCACCTTGGCCTCCTAAAGTGCTAGGATTATAGGCATGAGCCACCGTGCCTGGCCTAACCTGGAAAAATCTTTATGTAAATTCTGTTTATTTAATTTACATTTTTCCTTATTAAAATTAGGTAATTTTAGAAAAAAATTATTCATCAAATGAGGAATGGATGAATAAAATATTATATATCCATATAATAGAATATTATTTGGAAAGAAAAAGATATGAAGGGCATAGTGGCTCACTTCTGTAATCCCAGAACTTTGGGAGGCTGAGGGAAATGGATTGCTTGAGCCCAAAAGTTTAAGACCAGCTTGGGCAACATAGAGAGACTTTGTCTTTATAAAAAATGAAAAAATTAGCAGGGCATGGCATGTGCCTGTAGTCTCAGCTACTCTGGAGGCTGAGGCAGAAGGATCAATTGAGCCCAGGAGTTTGAGGCCCCAGTGAGCTCTGATCATGTCACAGCACTCTGTCTTAGGCAATGGACTGAGACTCCCTGGGGAGGGTGGGGGGGGAGAAAAGATGAAGTGCTGATGTGCTACAACATGCCTGAGCATGTGATGAGACATGCTAAGTGATAGAAGCCATTCACAAGTGCCCACATAGTGTATAATTCCATTTGTGTGACACATCCAGAATGGGTGATTCTGTAGTGGTTGAGCAGGGCCGGGGGAGTGGATGTGGGGTTTCTTTGGGTTGATGAAATGGTCTAAAATTGATTGTGGGCTTGGCACTTGTGGCTCAAGCGCCTAAGGCGCCAGCCACATACATCTGAGCTGTGAGCTGTGATGCCATGGCACTCTACCCAGGGCGACAGCTTGAAGCTATTGTCTCAAAAAATAATAATAAAATAAAATCGGTTTTATCGCTTAATTCTGATTGCATAATTCTGATTACATTAAAACCATTACGTTGTGCGCTGTGGGTTAATTGGCAATTATATCTTAAGAAAGCTGTTAAAATTTTTTGATTAAGCAATTTGAAAGAATTTTAACTTCAAAGACCGTATAAAGGGCAAAATATAATCTTTACATTGAGCTCTCCTCTCCCTGAGTAACAGCTCCTGTACGTCACTTAAGGAGTTGGTAAAATGTAGCATCAAGATCATGTCCCTGTGGTTTCTAATTCAGCAGGCCTGGGAAGGGATTGGGACTGATTTTTAAGGCCACGCTGATGAATCAGATGCTATCTGCTTCCAAATTTGAGATTGCTGTTGGAGAGGGTTCTCTTAGAGTGATACTCGCCTGGGCTAGTTGATCTAGCCTTTATTTTCATTCTCTTGCTTTGGCTACTTTATCAGTGCTAAGGTACATATCTAGCACTTTACTTACAATTTGGAATTACTTTAGGATAATTCTAACATTGTCTTAGTACCGACCAGGCAGCTGAAGCTGGAGGGGTTAATTAACGTTTTTGCCTTGAGTGTCTCAAGGCTACTAAATGGAAGAATTAGAACCCAAATTTAGTTCTACTTGTGCCCAATCCGGTACTCTTTCTCTTCATCACATCATCTCTCTGGATTTTATTTTGTTGTGGTAATCTCCTGCCATACCTTGACTTCCACAGCTTAGGTGCTACCCACTTTTTGTGTCTCTGCCTATTAGTTGGCTGCGTGACTTTGAGCAAATTACTTAAGCCCTCTGTGCTTCAGTTTCTTAACCAGAAGGAAATAGGGTAAGAATAATATCTACTTGGTAAAATTCTCTGAGGATTTATAATAACACAGAGATGAAGGGCTTGGCACAGTTTCTGCCATGCAGTATATACTCAGTAAATGTTAAATGTTAACTGTTATTTCTCTCTCTTTTTTTTTTTTTTTTTTAGTTTGAGACAGGGGCTCTCTGTGTTGCCTGGGTTAGAATACAGTGGCATAATCACAGCCCACTGTAACCTCAAACTGCTGGGCTTGAGTGATCTCCTGCCTCCTGAGTAGCTGGAACTACAGGCATCTGCTGCTGCACCTGGCTCATTTTTAAAATTTTGTGTAGAGATGAGGTCTCACTCTTTGCTCAGGCTAGAACACCTGACCTTAAGCGATTTTCCCATGTCAGCCTCCCAGAGTGCTAGAATTACGGGTCTGAGCTACCACACCCAACTGTTATTTCTGATATTAGCTATTTTGGATATTTGCTGTCTTTAAGGGTCTAGAACAGCGGTCTCAGCCTTTTTGGCCCCAGAGACTGGTTTCATGGAAGGCAGTTTTTCCATGGATGTGGACTGGAGGGGTGGGCAGAGCTCTGCAGCCTGGCTCCTAATAGGTTGCTAACTTATCTACATTATAATTTTCCTGCAGGAGCTCAGGAGGTAAATTTATTCAGAGGATAGAGGTACCATGTTTGGTTTGGAACCCATGATAACTATCTTATAAACAGTTAATAGAAATAATTTTGCTAGCAGAGAATGACTTTATTGGATCTATATAGTATAAATTTCCTGTAAGTATACACATCCATAACAAAGCAATAAAAGCTTAATTAACTCCTTGTAAATAGATATTATTTTTAATTTACACCTCATTAATTGGTTTCAATATCTGCCAGTAGAAGTGTAGAAGATGTCATGACTTAGAGAATTGTCTTTATTAATTCACATATTTCTATGACTCTGTTATTCTTAGATCTTAGTGCTGTGATACTTTATTCCAGCCTGTGGAATACCATGGTAACCTGGCAGCTTGGTTTGAGAACCATTGTTTTATGGGCAAAGGAAAGAGTATAGAAAAAGATCAAATCCAATTTTTTGCGGAAATAACAGTTTTAGGCTTACTGTTTTAGGATTATGGAGGCAAAATAACTGAGTTGTGAAAAATGATGTTTACATTGTAATTTAAAATAAGTGAAAGTGATATAGAAACAAATTTACAGAACATACAAACAAAATGTTTGCCAGCTCTTCTAGTCTCTCTTGCTAGAGGTAACTGTTAACAATTTGTGTATTCCTCTAGAAAAGATGTGCATGTATATATGGGCACATATGTTTATTAAACACATATATCTTTTTATAAAATGGTTTCATGCATGGTTTACTCACTGCTTGGCAGCTTGTCTTTTTTAACCCTGATACTCAACCCTGAGCGTTGAGCGTCTTTTTATATCTTCATATGTGTTGAGCACCTTGTTGTGTTGAGTAGCAGGGTAACATTTTCTAAAGGTGACAGTTTTCCAGGAGCTTCCTAAGCTCTTTGCATATATTATTACTTCATTTCATTTTCACAAGAACTTTATGAAGTAGATGCACTTATCCCCATTGTGGAGAAGAGCTAATACCTGTAAAAAGAGGTGTAACAATTTTACAAAATCTTGCACCTCGTAAATACGAGAGCTCAGATGTGAGTACAGGCAGCTGGCTTCAGAAATCACCTTGTTAACCAAGACATGATGTTGCCTTTGCACTTAATAGGTAGTCATCACATCATTTCCAGTTTTCATTATCATTTTTTTTTAGATATATCATTAAAGTTTTGAGCCTTGCCCTTATTTTTATTTGTGGGAGAGATGCAAATAAATTATCTAAATATTTAACACATTAATTGCCTTGTGAGTTGTATTTAACTTATGCTAGTTCTGAGCCTGGGAGTTCATGAAACATATACAACTCAGCTGTCTCTTGACTATCTTAACCTGTGTGGCCCAGGGAACAAGAAACAGTGGCGGTCAGCAAGTTAACTGTGATAGTCTCTGGTGTTGTTACAGTTGGAAGCTCCCGTGGGAGCGCCGTTTCTCTGTCCTTCCCCTCATGAAATATTTTGTTCTTTTAGTTCTCTAACTTTTGCTTTTCTAATTCAAAATAATGCTTATTCTTTGAAAGGTGAAATGTTCTAATACTCCATCTGCTACGTGTGTGTGTGTGTGTGTGTGTGTGTGTGTGTTCCATTTGGCTTATTCATATTCTTCAGACATTCTTCATCCTATATTTTTTGTCTGATTCTTAAGTTTTGGGGGGAGACACTTTAAATTTTCCTATTGTGACTATGGATTTGTTATTTTCATCTTGTACTTCTCATTGCTTTAGTTTTAGGTAAAATTTTCAAGTCTGTATTTTGGGGCTGTATTGTTCAGTGGATGTAAGTTCATAATCATTATTTTTTTGAAGTGTCCCTTTGGTCCCTTTAAATACTGTTTTCCTTAAATTCATTTTTCTTTTTGGTATTAACTTTGTTACTCTGGTCTTCTTCTGATTTGTTCTTGTATTTTAAAACTTTGTTCGTTTCAGTGTCTTTGTAGTGAGCAGTATTTTGCTAAATTCTTCTTCACACGTCACTTGTGAATCTGTCTCTTTACAGGCATGTTTTAAGTGTTTACATTTGTTGTGATTTCTGTTACTTTGGTCTCAGTTCTGTTTTCATACTCAGTGCTTTTTGTTGTGTGTTGCCCCCCTCCTCCTGGAAGCGTTTAACTGAAATGGTAGAGGAGCTGCGCTTGCCGAGCGCCACGTCCCCATCTGAGTGTCCATTGTGTCTGTCTCAGCTCCACGCGGGTTGGGTCTAGACTGTCTTTTGCCTTCAGTGCTGAGTGCTCAGCACCAGCTGCACTCCCTGTAGTGAGGGAATGGGTAGATGAACCAATAGCTGACTGTTTGAATCATGTGGAGAGGCTTAGCAAGTGCTGAGACCTAGCCCTCCTTCCCTGGAGATTTTGATTTGGTAGGTCTGATATGGAACCTGATGATGTGTGTTAAACAAAAAATTCCCCCAGATAATGCGATTATCACATAGGTTTGGAATAATTCAGACTGAAGTTTTATGGATTTTTTTTGCCTTGAGGCACACTTGTTACTCTTGCTATAGTTAGTAATCGTGAAGCAAAGCATTTATCACTGAGTAGTTTATCTATTTAATGTAGAGCCATGGTTCCCCCAAAGCAGTGAAACAACACAATTTTAACTTGCTCTCTGCTTATTTGTTTATTTATTTTTTTGCAGTTTTTGGCCAGGGCTGGGTTTGAACCCGCCACCTCTGGTATATGGGGACAGCGCCTACTCCTTTGAGCCACAGGTGCCGCCCTCACCCCCCCCCCAATAGCTGATCATCATCATTTGGGTAACATGGTAGCAGCAATGTTAAATTTTCCTTCTTTGTCAAATAATTCTTTAATCTTTTCTACATCTTTTTCATCTGCTCTACAAGAGTCAGTTTTACTGAACATGCCTGTATCAGTCACGGAGAACACTCAGCTGAAGGGAGTGAAGCACAGGATGAGCAGTTGAGCTGGAGGCGCTGGCTTTACCATTTTCTAAGATATCACTTCTCCTAGTTGACAGTTGTCAAGGTGTATAGTTTATGAAGCTGACAGGCATACAGAGGGTTCAGTTTTGATTATGGTCTGTAATGCTGTACCCACCATGTTTTATTTACGTTGAGTCATCTGTGGAGTTAGGACACTGGTTTGTCTTTAAGGAGCAGACTTCGTGGGAAGGTGAACCTTGTGGGACTACAGACAGTTGTTAATGAAACCTGTGATTGAAGAAGTGGTTCATCAGGTTCCTTCCTGTCTTCGTTCTGAGAGAAGCATTTGTAATAATACTTTCTCATAAAGAATTGTGATTCTGCAGATGTAGCTAAGGAAAGATATTAATGGGAATGGTATTTTCAGATTTAGTCAGGATGGAGTGAAAATAGTGTGACTTTATTTTTTTAATTTTCATCTTTTTATCTTTGTTATATTATTTAACCTTTTATCACGTTGGATTTCCTGTTTTCAAAATGGAAATTATACTTTGTATAGTGTGGAACTTTAATTAATGGTTACTAATCACATACTTTGAGCAACTTAGATGAAAGTCACTTTAGTTTAAGGTACTATAGTAGTAATACTTTAAATAAGTAGTTTGACAGCTTTCTGTGGAAATAACTAACGTAGGAACATCAACTTAAATGTTGTGGTTACTGTATGCTCTTCTGATGACGTGAGATGTTTGTATCCCTTTCTTGGGGAGTCCTAGTCTCACCTGTGGAGTTCTCAAGTCTTTTTCTTTCATGACATGACTCGGAAATTCAGTCATGTGTTTGCTACGTTAGTCCTTCTGTGGGCATTGACAACACACTGGCTCTGAGTGGGGCACTGTGCTGGGCACAGCAGGCAGGACCTGAGGGCTCGCAGTCTCCAGTCATGTGGAAATAAGGAAAGTGCCAGTTTTTTTCCCCTCAGAAAATGTCCCTTTCCACTCCTGTCTTCTCCAGCTTCATCTTGATACCGATTATATCATCTTAGCACATTTTCACTTGGGTCACCTGCTTTTTTTATTTGTAATTTACGTATCTGCAGCTTTGCTGTGATGCTGGGCCCTGGCGGATGTGCTGCTCACACTGCCTCTTAGTGCTGGTTCTAACTGATGTGAGTCTGTGGGTTAAACAGAAGTAAAAGTACAGCTCAGTCCCTGCCCTGCCCTGCTTTCTTGTAGTATCCCTGGGCTCCTGCGTCAGCCCACTGGCTGCCACTGAGCTCCGGGTGGTCTCCGACCCTAAGCACTGCGTCAGCAATGGCTCCGTCATTTTCTCTCTGACTGAGGGAAGCATTGCTACATGCAACTGACAGTTACTGGATAATTTTTTAGTGTAGTATATTTCATTTCTTAAGAAGTAGTGAATCATTTTAGCAAGAGAAGGACATGATAAATATGCATTTTTAAAGAGATCACTTTCCTGGATAGCTGGGAAACTGTTTCACACCTTTTCTCTTCAACCCTCCAAAGCTCCTCCCTCCTCACTTTCAGCTGTGTTTTTTTCACTCAATAGAAATATCAAATAGAAGCAGGCTGAATGCCCATGGTACGGTGGTTACAGCACCCGCTACATACACCAAGGTGGGCAGGTTCGAGCCTGGCCGGGGCCTGCTAAACAATGACAACTGCAACCAAAAAATAGCCGGGCGTTGTGGCAGGTGCCTGTAGTCCCAGCTACTTGGGAGGCTGAGGCAAGAGAATTGCTTGAGCCCAAGAGTTTGAGGTTGCTGTGAGCCGTGACTCCAGGGCACTCTACCGAAGGTGACAAAGTGAGACTTTGTCTTAAAAAAAGAAAGAAAATAGAAGCAACCTGAAGAGAACTTCCACATCCTCCCACCACACAGTCCGCCTGCCTGCATCTGAACCTGGTGCCTTCGCAAGGACATACTTCAGAAAAAACCACCAAGAGCTGTCCTGTCCGGTACTGCTGCCCGACTTCCTTGTCTCATGGTTTCACCAGCACTGCCTATCAAAGCTTCTTTTGTCCAGGTTCCCAATCTAGATGGGAAGAAAATTGGAAGAGTGTGGAGTTAAGAGAAGAAAGTATTTCAAAAAATAGGAAGAGATCAACTTGTCAAATGTTGGTGACCAGTGATTTCAAAGGCCTAATGATTCAAGCAAACTGTGGCTCACGCTCAGGGCTCCAAAAGGCACGGCAGTGGGGAGCCCAGCAGTAACTTGCAGAGGACTTCTAGTTCTGGGGCACAAGTAAGGAGAGCAGCAGATTCCTGCGAAGACCTTAGTAACCCCCATAAATAAGGAAATCAGGCCCTTCTGAATGTCACTGCACAATAATACTCCTGAAGAAATTGTAGCCTTCTCAGTATTTTTTACTGTGATAAAATACACATGGAATTTGCCATTTTAACCGTCTTAAGGATACAGTTCGATGGCAGTTTCTAAAACTTTTTCTTCATCTCAAATTGAAACTGAATTTCCTGAGTAGTAACTCCTAATTCTCTCTCCTCTTCCTCTCCTACCAGCCTCACGTGCCCTTCTGGGCTCTATGAATTTCCTGAGGTACTTCACAGCCATGGAATCATGTCGTGGCTGCTTTTCTGTGTTGGGCTTCTTTCATTTAGCATAATGTTTTTAAGGGTTGTTCATTTTCTAGCATGCATCAGAATGTTATTCATTTTAAAGGCTGAGTAATATTCCCTTGTATATTATACCCCTCCCCCGCTTTTTTTTTTTTTTTTTTTTTTTTGCAGAGTCTCATTTTATCGCCCTCGGTAGAGTGCTGTGACATCACAGCCCACAGCAACCTCCAGCTCTTGGGCTTAGGAGATTCTCTTGCCTCAGCCTCCCAAGTAGCTGGGACTACAGGCACCCGAGCTGGGATGCTCGGCTATTTTTTTGTCCCAGTTTGGCCGGGGCTGGGTTTGAACCTGCCACCCTCGATATATGGGGCCAGCACCTTACCCACTGAGCCACAGGCGCCGTCCATTATAACCCCATTTTTAGTAGGCTTTATTTCTAGCCTGTAGTGTGCGTGTATATAAATGTTTCCCTTTCAGTGGAAAATTCCTGTTTTAGTCTGGTGTAGATTTGATTGTCTTTTGATGTGATCTCTTTCCCCTTCTCCTAAAATTTCTTAGGGCTTGACTTTTTTTTTTTTAATTTGATGGCAACTAGTTTCAAAATTGACTGATCATACAAAGCAGGCCACGCAAATTCCCTTGATGCTGGTTAGGTTTTTGAGAGGCAGCTGGTTGTTGCTATAATTTTTCTTCACTCCTGTTACAGTGCAGTTCACCTGAGGCCTACTTAATAGGAAAAAAGTTCAGGTCACCTCTGTGGCTCTTCAACTGTGACATCCCCACAAGCAAAACTCCATGTATTTACCGTTTGTGTATTTTCTTTTAGTATTCTAACTCTGCGTTTTCTACAGTTTGTGTATTTTCTTCTAGTATTCTAACTCTGCGTTTTCTACAGCTTGTGTATTTTCTTTTAGTATTCTAACTCTGCATTTTCTTACTACATTCAGGCTGCTGTCACAGAAGACCATAGACTGGGTGGCTGTTAGTTAAGTTATTGGCCCAATGTCATACATCAGGTAGCAGGCAGAATTCCATTGCAAGATTTCTAGTTCAGTATTCTCTTTACAGTGGAAATATTTGTTCAGTTCTTTTAAAGAACCAACCTTGAGGTATAATTTAAATGTAATAAAATGCTGATAATTTTATTTTATTTTTTTGAAGACAAAGTCTCACTTGTTACCCTTGGTAGAGTGCCATGCCATCATAGCACATAGCAACCTCAAACTCTTGGGTTCAGGCAATTCTCTTACCTCAGCCTCCTGAGTAGCTGGGACTACAGGTGCTATGCCCAGCTATTTTTAGAGACAGGGATCTCCTCTGGCTCAGGCTGGTCTTGAACCTGTGAGCTCAGGCAATTTACCCGCCTCGGCCTCCTAGAGTGCTAGGATTACAGGTGTGAGCCACTGTGCCTGGCAAAATGCTGATAATTTTAAAGTACAATTTGATGATTTTGCCAAATTGGTACGCTTGCATAACCACTAATCAAATCATCTCATCATCCTGGAGAGTTTACCCTATAGTCTCTCTACCCCCAACTTCATATAAATGTGATCTTACAGAATGCTTTTTTTGGAAGGTGCTATTTTTGTTCAGCAGAGTGTTTTGAAATTTATCTATGTTGTTTTGTGCCCTAATAGCATGCTTGTCTTTATTATTGGTTATTTTCTGTTGTGTCAGCATATTTCAGGTCATTCATTTGTTGATGGATAGATGGGTTGTTTGTAGTTTTTGGTTATTGCAAATAAAGCCACTGTGAACATTTATTTGTGAGTCTTTTGGTGGACATACATTTTCATTTTCTTGGGTAACTAGGAATGTAATTGGTGGGTCACATGGAAAATGAATTTTGACTTTTAGAACAAAGTGTCAAACAGCTGTACGATATGCTCACGTTATTCTGTGTTCACACCTTCAGTGGATGAATTCTAGTTGTTCCAAATTCTCACCACTATTGGTCAATCTTTTTAATTTTAGTCATTCTGGGGGATATAAATTGGTCTCTCAGTGTAATGTAGAGTCTTTATTCATATGCTTATAAGCCATTTGTAAACCTTCTTTTGTAAAGTGTATGTTCAAATCTTCTGCCTGCTTTTTACTGGATCATTTATCTTACCAAGTTCTAGTTTTGGAGTATTTTTTTTTAGTTGTTGTTTTGGTTTCTTGAGACAGGATCTCCCTCTGTTGCTCAGGCTAGGGTGCAGTGACTTCAGCCTTGCTCACCGCATCCTCAAACTCCTAAGTTTCAGTGGTCCTCCTTCCTCAGCCTCCTGAGTAGCTGGGACTGCAGGTGCCACCACAGTGCCTTGCTGATTTTTCTATTTCTAGTGGAGATGGGGGTCTTACTTAGGCTGATCTTGAACTCCTGAGCTCAAGGGATCCTCCCACCTTGGCCTCCCAGAGGGAAGGTTGAGCCACTGCACCTAGCTTGAATTCTAAGTTTGTAAAAAGTGTATTCTAGACTCATGTCCTTCATCATATGAATAAATATATATACATATGTGTGTGTATATGTATATATGTATTTTTTACCTAGCATGTGACTTGACGTTTTATTTTGTTATTTTTGGAGAGCAAAGGTTTTTGATTTTGATGAATTTTAATTTCTTAACCTTTTCTTTTATGGTTTAGTGTGTGCTTTTTTTGTCTCATGTAAGAAATATTTGTCTATTTCAGTGACGACATGACTATGTAGAAAATACTCTAAAATCTACAGAGAAGTACTCGTTTTCTCCTGTGTTTTTTCTTTTTTTATTAGACAGGGTGTTGCTCTGTTCACAAGCTGGAGCCAGTGGCACAGTCCTAGCTCACTATAACCTCAGACTTCTGGGCTCAACAATCTTTCCACCTCAGCTTCCTGAGTAGTTAGGACTATAGGCATGTGACACTATGCCAACTAATGTTTTTTAATTGTTTTGTAGAGAACAAGGTCTTATTATGTTGCCCTGGCTGGTCTTGAACCTCACCCTGGCCTCAAGCAATCTTCCGGCCTTTGCTTCCCAAAGTGCTGGGATTACAGGTGTGAGCCACCATGCCAGCCTTGTGGGTTTTTTGTTCCCCTAGAAGTTTAATATTTAGCTTTTAGTTTTAGATGTATAATTCATTTTAAGATTCTGTGCATGGTATGAAGTAGGAGTCCTAGTTTATTATTTTTCCAGATAGATATCCAGTTCCAGTATCATTTCTTGAAATTATACCTTATCCTATTGAACCACCTTGGCACTTTTGTTAAAAATAAATTGATCATATGAATGTGAGAGTAATTATGGATTTTCACTTAATCTGTCTGTTTATCATTAGGCCAGTGCTACACAGTGTTGGTTATTGCAGCTTTGTTGCAAGTTGTGAAGTCAGGTAGTGTAAGTTATTCAACTTTTGTTACTCTTTCCCAAAATTGTTTGGGCTATTCTGATTTGCATTTCATATACCTTTTTAAAATCAGTTTCTCAGTTTCTCCAAAAATCTTACTAGGATTTTGATTGGGATTGCATTGGCTTTAAATCAGAAAGAGCTGACATTGTAACAACATTTAGTTTTTAAATTAAAAAATTTGGTGTTATTTCTCCATATAGTTGGATCTTTAATTTCTTTTAGCAGTGTTTTATTAGTGTTCAATGTTGGGATCTTGCAGCTTTTGAAAGTTGTGTTTTTCAGGGAGTTTATTCATTCATCTGAAGCTATATATGTCTTCTTAAGTACTGCATTAGCTGTATCACAAATTTTGTTATATTGTGCTTTCATATCATGAAACATTTTTATAGTTCTGAAGACCAGCCTTGAGACCTCTTCTTTGGTTATTTAGAAGTGAGAACTTGGGAATGTTCTAAGTATCTTATTAACTGATTTCTGATTTCATTTCATTTTCAGAAAACATATTCTTTCAACATTTCAATCTTTAAATTTATTGAGACTCATGAGGTCTAATTACTAAGTTTCCAAACTCATCCTAGAAAAAGGGTTACCTACTTCATTGTGGAATATCACTGCAGTTACCTTCAAAGTACTCCCCCGGGAAGCTACACACCAATGCCTGCATCTCGTCTACCCTTCAGAGGAATTTTGGAACTCTTCCTGGAATGACATCAGAGCTTTCTTCCTATAGCACAAAAACACACAACAGCAATAATGAATGTTACTCAGCAAGACATTGCCACACATCAACATGAACACAACTGTGAGACACTGATATACCAAGGTTTACTGAGCTGTTTGTACAGTGCTACAAATATAAGTGCATTGTGGCAAGTTGGTGAACTTAATTGTCAGACTATGTATGACAGCTCTTATGGTCATGCCAGAAAAAAGAGTTCCACAGTTGTTTTGAAGGGTGGATTAGGCTCTGGTGCCAGTGCATAGGTTCCTAAGGAGAGTACCTTGAAGGTGACTGTAGTGATATTCAGCAATGAGGTGTGTAGCAGTTTTTCTAGCACAGGTTCATGTGATACCTTGTATTTTTGGCATAGCATAGGGTTTTTCTTCGGAGCATTCCATCTACATTTAAAAAGAGTATGTCATTATTCTACAGTTCTGAGTGCAATTAAGAGTCACATAGAGGCCAAGTGCAGTGGCTTACACTCATAATCCTAGCATTCTGGGAGGCCGAGGTAGGCGTATTGCCTGAGTTCATGAGTTCAGATCAGTCTGGGCCAGAGTGAGACCCCATCTCTAAAAATAGCTGGAACTTATGCCTGGCACCTGTAGCCCCAGCTACTTGGGAGACTGAGGCAAGAGAATCACTTCAGCCCAAGAGTTTGAGTTTGTTGTGAGCTGTGATACCAGGGCACTATACCAAGGGCGACAAAGTGAGACTCTGTCTCAAATAATAATAATCATAGTAATCACATAGAATATGGTAAAAATCAAGGTGACACCCATAGCTCAGTGGTTAGAGCCTGGCCACATGCACTGGGGCTGGTGGGTTCAAACCCAGCCAGGGCCTTCTAAACAACAGTGACAATAATAACAGCTACTTGGGAGGCTGAGGCAAGAGAATCACTTAAGTCCAAGAGTTTGAGGTTGCTGTAAACTGTGATGCCACGCACTCTACCAAGGGCAACATAATGAGATTCTGTCTCAAAAAAAAAATAAAAAATAAAAAAAAATCAGATAAACCAAACAGGAAAAGGTGACAAGGTTGGAAGTTATTAATTTCTGGGATAAATAAATAGAAGTGCTTTTCTGAGGAGGCTTTTGAAAGGATTTGAAGACTAAGAGTATAGTATAGGTTGAATTTTTCAGAAAAACATGCCATAGGAAAGGGCATTGGGCAGAGGGCTGTGTGCAAAAACAGGGGCACAGCGATGTGGGAGTGGCTGCAGGGATAGGCTCTCTGTGGAGCTGTGAATGGAGGGAAAAGCTGGGCTCAGGCTGTGAAGAGCTTAGAGTGCCATATTAATGAATTTGTGACATATTCACATAATGAGTCCCAAGTAAATGTGTTGATAAAGAAGTAACTCATGCAGGTGCAAATACATTTTCCTTTTTGGAGCTTAATAAAAGCAACAAAAGCATATCTAAATGTTAGGGAAAGTTTTTTTATTTTGTTTTGTTTTTGAAAAATGATGTCTTGGCCGGGTGCAGTGGCTTACACCTGTAATCCTAGCCCTCTGGGAGGCTGAGGTGGATAGATAGCTTGAGCTCATGAGTTTGAGACCAGCCTGAGCCCAGTTTTTCTATTAAAAATAGAAAATTTTCTTAGAAAATTAGAAAAATAGAAAATTTTCTATTAAAAATAGAAAAACTGAGGTGAGAGGATCGCTTGAGCCCGAGAGTTTAGAGGTTGCTGTGAGCTATGATGCCATGGCACTCTACCCAGGATGACATCTTGAGACTCTGTCTCAAAAAGAAAAATGGTGGCACCCATGGCTCAGTGGGTAGGACGCCAGCCACATACACTAAGGCTGTCAGGTTCAAATTCGCCCTGGGCCAGGTAAAGCAACAATGACAACTGCAACAGAAAAATAGCTGGGCGTTGTGGCAGGCGCCTATAGTCCCAGCTACTTGGGAGGCTGAGGCAAGAGAATCGCTTAAGCCCAAGAGTTGGAGGTTGTTGTGAGCTGGCACTCTACCCAGGGTGACGACTTGAGCCTCTGTCTCAAAAAAATGAAATAAAAATAAAAGAAAAAAGGAATAAAAGAAAAATGATATCTTTTCTGGGATCTAATTTGTCAAACTAAAGTCCATGGAATCCATCACTGTTGGTAACTCTGACCCTTTTTCTTTTCATTGTCTTCAACTTTTTTCCTTTTCCTTTTCATTATTATTAAAACATGCTTAAAACTCTATAATCTTCTTCGCTGGGATTATTATAGGTGTGAGCCACCATTCCCAGCAGCTCCTCTTTTTCCTTGTGTTCCCTAAACAGATCCCAAATTTCTGCTTCTTTCTGATACCTTTAACTGTCACTTCTATGTAGAGGATAATTAAAATTATATCTCCAACTCTGACTTTTCAATTGAGATTCAATCCTGCCTATCCATGATTCGTTACCTGAACCCCAGACCTTGGAGTTGAACTCCTGTGTCCTCTTATTTCCGACCTGAGATTTTGCAATCCCTCTCTGTCATCCATCTCCCTCTTTGATGTTGACGTTGCCGCCGTGTAGTTCTTTTCATCCTTATGCTTGGCCTATTGACATAGACTTCAGTGGTTTTTCTACACATTTGATTCAGTTCTTCTTCTGCATATTTTGCATAGTAACACTATGTTCATTTTTATAAAGATATGCTGATCACATATCACTTACTAGATCTGAAATCTGCAGTGGTTTATTGGTTGCTTAAATAATAAAGTCAAAGCCAAAGAGGGGAAAAACTCCATAGACTTAAAAAATAAAGTAAAATAAAAAACACCTACCTATATACTTGAGTATAAGCCGAGTTTTTTCGGCACAAAATTTGTGCCGAGTTCGGGTTTTTCGGCACAAAAAACTCGGCTTATACTCGAGTACATGCGGTACCTCTGATCTGTCTCATCTCCAGCTGCTGCTATCCATGTGCATTCCCACTCCTCCTCTTCATGGAATTTTCTGAGGCCAGTGTAAACACGTGTCTATTTACCTGCCCAGATTGCCATTGCTAAAGCCTCCCGTGATCTCCACCTCCAGTGTGGATGACCACGCCTTCCTTCTGAAGGCATTTTCTCTGGATTTTATGATACCAGTCTCTTGATTTCATCCTTTCCCTCTTCCCCAATCCTGTTGTTCCTTTACAGTCTCATCTCTTGGTTTCTCATCCTCTGGCCAATTATTAAACGTTTTGTTCTTCTCCTGTCTACCCTCTCACCTTACACTGTCTCAGACATTCTCATGCCTTTGTTGACTATTGTATGCCAAGGAGTTCCACATTATGACTGCAGCCCTTACCTCTTTTTTGCTGTCCACAGAGCTGTGTATCAAATATCTGTGATTTCTGAGAGGTATCTTTGTCTTCCAAACTCTTTTTTCCATATTAGTATATGCTACCTCTAGCCTACCAGCCCAAGCTAGAAATAAAGGAATCACTTTATTCCTTCTCCCTACATTTAATGCATGTTGAAGTCCTGTCCGTTTTACCACTGTCATTATCTTGGCTCAAGAAACCATCATCCCGAGGTTGTCCTCCATTGCAACAAGCCTCCTACCTAATCTCCCTGGTCTGCTCAGACCCATTTCTAGTCCATTTCCCAACACTGTAACACTGTATTTTTTAGTATCTATATCTACCTGTATATAGACCTTTAAATTAATAGGCTTTATTACTTTTTAAGAGTAGTTTTAAGTTTACAGAAAAGTTGATCAGAAAGTATAGAGAGTTCTCACATACACTTCTTCCTCATTTTCCTCTATTACTAACATCTTGTAATGGATCAGTATTATTACCTTAATAACTAAAGCCCGTCGTATGCTTTGTGGACTTTACAGTTCACTCCTTATGTTGTATGTTCTGTGAGTTTTGGCAAATGTGCAATCACATGTGTTCATCCTTACCGTCTCTCCAAGAGAAGTTTCACTGCCCTAAAAGTCCCTGTGCTCCACCTTCCCTCCCTGTCCCTGATCTCTGGCAACTACTTTTTATTCTCTGCACAGATTTCCCTTTTCCAGAATCCTTGCCATCATTAGGTGTTATTCACTATTTTGAATTTTAGTCACTCTAGTAGGGGTGTGGAATAGCTCATTATTTTATAATTTGCAGTTCCCTAATGACAGGTGATATAGAGCATCTTTTCATATGCTTATTTGACATCTGTATATTTTATTTGGTTCATATCATTTGACTATTTTGTAATTTGGTTTTTTATTTCTTTGTTGAGTTTTTTTTTTTTTATTTTTTTAATTCCTACTCCTTCTTACTTACCCTCCTCTACCCCTAGCTGGGGCCAGGGAGGAACTGACTGGGCTGGTTTTGATCTTAAGAGTTCTTTATCAAGTATGTGTTCTGCAAATATTTTCTTTTCTTTTTCTTTTTTTTTTTTTTTTGAGACAGAGTCTCAAGCTGTCGCCCTGGGTAGAGTGCTGTGGTGCCATAGCTCACAGCAACCTCCAACTTCTGGGCTCAAGCAATCCTCTTGCCTCAGTTTTTCTATTTTTAATAGTGACAGGTCTCTGGCTCAGGCTGGTCTCGAACCTGTAAGCTCAAGCAATCCACCCACCTTAGCCTCCCAGAGTGCTAGGATACAGGCGTTGAGCCACTGTGCCTGGCCTGTTCTGCAAATATTTTCTTCCAGTTGTGGCTTATTATTTTATTCTCTGAAAAATGTCTTTCATAGAGCAGTATTTTTTAATTTTAATGACTATATTTATATGTAAATTTCTGGACTCTCTATTCTGTCCCACTAATCTATTTATCATTTCTTTTGGTAATACCACAATGTATCTTTTAAAAATAAAAATCTGATCAGATTGTCCCATTCCCCAAAGCATTTCAGTGGCCTGTATTACTTTTACTTGATGAAGACACAAATAATTGAGGCAATCTGTATGTGACACTATGTGATTCTGTGATTCCCCCTGCCTCTACTCCTACCCCTGGCCTAGCCTTATCCTAGCTCTTCCTCTAGTTATTAGGATTTTTTCCTCAGCCATTCCATGTTTTTCTTAAGTCTTTTATGATACTTTTGGGAACGAGATGGGAAAAACAACAGGTCAATATTTATACAGTTAGGCTGTAATTTTTCCCATGTCCTCATGGGAAAAATGTCCCTGATGTTCTGAAGGGCTTCTTAGTTAAAACTATCCCAGTCAACATTTAAATCAAGATTCAGGAAAGGGAAAGGGAGAGGAAAGGAGGGGTAGGGGGAGGCGAGGCTGGGTGGAGGGAGGGTAATTGGTGGGACCACATCTGAGGTGCATCTTACAAGGGTACATGTGAAATTTACTAAATGTAGAATATACATGTCTGAACACAATAACTAAGAAAATGCCATGAAGGCTGGAAAACTGATCTGAGTTCGTGCAAAACAAGATCAAAACACTCCAAGAAGATCTAGAAAAGAGAAGAAAAGAAATTCTAGAAAATCCCCTGTGGACAGGCCTACATGGTTTTTCACCCTACCTTCTTCCCCTGCTACCCTTATTTACCCTTCACCTTTGG